>VWZW01002092.1:171729-286214 GCA_013397115.1 Edolisoma coerulescens
CAAACTTGAGATGAGTAGATCAGGCTAGCAATATTACAGCAAAGTTTCCAGAAGTACATTGGGCAATATATATTGCAATATACTGAATGCAATTTTCTAATTGTCATCCCTCATTGTCTCTCCTCAAGTAAATGATCTGGTTTTATTTTTGGTGTAAGGTGTACCTTTTAAATTATAAAACTTTATTTTTTACTCTGCACTTTAATGCCCTTTAACCTGACAACTTCTTGCTACTTCCTTGTGGTGTTGTGGCTATCACTTTTTCTATCTACCTGTGCTGACCATTCTCATAAGTACTGCTCCTGAGCAAGCTTCAACATTCCCGCTCAGTGGATGGTAGAATTGTTACTAAAGCATAATTAATCCCTGTTCACCACAGAGACACAAAATATGCATAAGAAGAGACTTATAAATAAAACAGGATAATTATATAATTCCTTCAGGACCATAAGATATTCTAACAAAAACAAGTGCATGGGATGTAGGGGAACTAAAAATTAATATGTAGAAATAGTTGCTTCTTGTGAGATCTTATTAATTTTTCCAGCATGTACTAAATTTCATCAAGGAACAGCTACCTAAAAACTTTAGGGATATAAAGAAGTTAAGAAGTTTCTATGTCATGCCAATTTCCAAATATTATTGACATGATACAGTTTTCAGTGGAGTGTTTCCTATCAGAAAAGGCAAAAGTGATAAATGATAAACTCTGTTACGTAGATATAGCATTTAATTTGTGGAACTATTGAAACCTTCTGTTTAGACCTCCTAACATTGAAAAGTATATTTCATACTATACTTGAGATGAAATGAATTAAATAAAAACTTTTTTTCGTGTGCACCAAGGCAGTGACAAGGCTGAGAACAGAGAGGGGAAAAAGCCACCTTATTGCTTGGGAGAGGAAATGTGCAGTTTACCTGGTGGTTCCCTTAAAACCGTCTTGAGTTATTGTACAGTTCAAGACTGCTAAATGAAATCTTCTGTTCACCCTTACAGCTATTGAAGAATGGAGGTATCAGAGCACAGCCTCACAGGACTTGTGCTCTGCCTCTGACAACAATTTTCACTCCCTGTCTTCATTGTTTTCCAAGGTTTGGCCTTTTTTCCATTATGCTAAAGCAACTACTGCTGGATTCAGTGCTCTGCAGGGTGGAAGTGTTCAGCCCAGACTAGTGCTGAACACCTTCCTCCCTTGTGGTAAGGCATGTCAGCCGCCTCCAACCTTCCTGGTGTGGAGGAAGCACAGGATTACTCCTTTTTCCTTCACATCTCCCTGTATCTTCGCACAGGTAGAGATGAGCCTGTAGAACAGACCAATACACTCTTGCCCTGCAGAGCTGGCAGTGCATTAGGTTACAGAAACTCCCAGCACATATTAGGAGTCTATAAACTTTAGAAAAATTTTCTACCTTTAAATTGCTTCTTTTGATCATGGATGGAATTTTTTCTCTTATCATGAAAAAATGAAGAAAGAAGCAGAAACAAGCAAAATGTGTGACGGAAATGCTGTCCCTGAGATCTCCTGAATAATCTACTGGGTAAAATAGCTCATCCTAATAACAGAAGACACAATAAACAGGTTTCATTATCTGGTAATGACCTTCCTTCTCCAGCTATATTAGTCATCATCAGACTGAGGGAATGAAGTGAGTCCCCAAGGGAATAAAAATGTTATATCATTCAAGCATCTTTTCTATTTTACTTATTTAATGCGAGTTTTACTATCTGAACTTTTTTTTTCTTTAGGACAAATAAGTAATAATGATAGTGAATCATAGAATATCCTGAGGTGGAAGGGACCCACAAGGATCATTAAAGTCCAACTCCTGGCCTTGAACAGCTCAGCCCCAAGACTGTGTGACTGACAATGTTGTGTAAATGCTTCTTGAGCTCTGTCAGGCTTGGGGTTGTGACTACGTCCCTGGGGAGCCTCTTCCAGTGCCCAATCACCCCCTGGGTGAAAAACCTTTCCTCACATGTAAACTAAACCTCCCTTGATGCAAATTCATGCCATTTCCTTGGGTCCTGTCACTGGTCACGAGAGAGATCAGTTGCTATACTGGAAGCTGTCGACGGCAATGAAGTCTCCCCTCAGTCTCCTCTCCTCCAGGCTGAAGAGACCAAGTGGCCTCAGCCACTCCTCACACGGCTTCCCCTCCAGGCCCTTCACCATCCTCATGCCCTCCTTCGGACACTTTCTAACAGCTCAGTGTCTTTTCTGTGCTGTGGCACCCAGACCTGCCCCCAGCACTCGAGGTGAGGCTGCCCCAGCGCAGAGCAGAGCGGGACAATCCCCTCCCTTGCCCGGCTGGCGATGCTGGGCCTCATGTCCCCCCAGGACATGGGTGGCCCTCCTGGCTGCCAGGGCACTGCTGGCTCATGTTCAACTTGCCATCAACCAGGATCCCCAGGGCCCTTTCCACAGCACTGCTTTCCAGCATCTCATTCCCCAGTCTGTCCATACATCCAGGTTTGCCCTATTCCAGAGTCAGAATATGTCACTTGCCCTTCTTAAACTTGTAGCTGGTGACTAACAATCTGAAAATCATCAGGATCTCTCTGCAGGGCCTCTCTGCCTTTGAGGGAGTCAGCAACTCCTCCAATTTAGTGTCATTGGCAAACTTACTAAGTACCCCTTCAAATCCTGTGTCCAAGTCATTTATGAAGATGCTGAAGAGCACTGGGCCTACAATGGAACCCTGAAAGACCCAACCAGTGGCTGGTCACCAGTTATCCTATTCACTACAACCCTTTGTGCCCAGCCTGTGAGGCAGTCTCTCACCCATCACATGATGTGGACACTGAAACCTGGGTTGCAGAAAGATTTTCCAGCTTTCTGCCTCTGTCTGTGAGAAAGTCTTTGCTTTCTCACAGACACTGGGTGAAAACACTTAGAAGTTTCTGTAAACTAACTCCTTCATCTTGCAGGTTGTTTTGCAGTATTGTTATGGTTCTAACTAGAAAATATTTAGAAATGGGTGTCTTAAAATTTGGCCAATCCCTTCAAGAGGTGGATGGCCAAAGGACCAATTACCTTATGCCATTTAACACACTTTTGCAAACTAACATATAAAGGCCTTTAGAAAAATTATTAAAGTGCTTCCTTTTATCCCGGAGCCTTAGACTCTTTGTTGTTTTCTCTACCTGTTTCTCGGTGCGACAACGACATTTATCCAGCTAAATGCTGCACGTTTTGTCCGGAAGCATACTGGAAGAGACAGGATCAGAACTTCACTGAAATCCAGGGGGATTACATCTATTGGCTTCCGTTGTATACCCACTGACAAGGAGGTTTACCTTGTAATAAGAGTAAATCAGGTTTGACAAGTAGGACTTTCCCTTCATGAAGCCATTCTGCCTATGACCAGTGACTGTGTTGTTTTTCAGGTGATTGTCAGTAACTCCCGAAATATCCTTCTCCATAAATTTAATGGGCACTGAAATAAGACTGACAGGCCTGTAGTTACCATGGTCATCCCTGCTGCCCTTCTTGAAAATTGGGACAATATTTGCTAGCTTTCAGTTGACTGGGAGCTCTCCAGATTTCCAAGAGCCTTCAAAAGTTCTTGCGAGATCGTTTGTGATGACACCAGCTAGCTTTTCGAGTATTCTTGGGCAAAGCCCACATGGTTCCGTAGATTTATAGAGATCTACCTGAAGCAGCAAATCCCACATGAGTTCAGGGTTGACTCAACAGGGTTGAGATTATAATTCACACAGCCATGGTCCTTCAGGTAAGGGCACTGGAACCTCCAGAGCCCATCATCTGTGTTGAAGGCAGAGGCACAAATTGCATTAAACACCTCTGCCTTGTCCATGTCCCTGTTTGTGAGGTGACCATCCTCACCTTGTAATGGACTGATGTTATTTCAGCACCGCCTTTTGTTATAGATAGCTGTAACCATCCCTCATCCACACCAGTCACAGGACTCGTCACACCAGGTTTTGTTTATGTCAATGATGTCATTCCTCTGGACTGGGCCAAAGATTTGAGCTTGTCTTGTTTGCTCTTCCTGCTGCCCATTTTGGACTAGAAACATTTCAAATGCAGTTCATTGTAGCCAACACCTCACAGAGCAAACTGAAAGATCTCATTAACATGCACTGCCTCAAATTTTGCCATGCTCCCATTGCTTGTCAATGGCAAGCCTGTTTTTGTCCCTGTCCCCCTGCTAATCTAGGCTAAAGCTCTACCAATCAGAGCTGCTGACTCCTGTGAAAAACCCCTTTTCATCCCCTGAGAAAAGTGCATCCCATCAGGTGTTTTATAGATCATCGCAAGGTCAAAATCCCCAAAATTCTGCTGATAACACCATTCTTGGAGCCATTGTTGTTCGTGTTGGTTTACCTATTCCTTTTAATATTCTTCCCTCCTAGTGAAAGAATCAAGGAAAACACTATCTGTGCTCCTCATCCTTCAACAAATCACCTCAAGACCCTGAAATTTCTTTTGATTGCCCTTGGACTTCTGTTTGCTATCGCTCCTCCGACAATATGAAGAACAAAAGCAGATAATAAGCAGAAAACCATAACTGACTAGAGAGCTTTCTACTATGCCTTACCCAGACCCCAGGGAGACAGCAGATTTCCTTATGGGCTGGGCCTGGCCAGTGATACTCTGTGAAGTAGACTACCTCCAAAAGCTCAACTCCAATTATCAGCGGGGAGAATGCTGGATAATTAATGAAGTGAGTTTACAGTATTTATCCAGTTTATTTTCTGTGAAATCCTTGCTGAGGGAATCACATAAGGAAATTTTCTTTTCAGGATCAGCATTCCCACAAATTTCAGTGTCATTTGTTATAATTATCAGCTTTGACCAAAAGGAAAATACAAGCTGCTGCTGCACTCAGGAGAAAAAAAAGTATCCAGGCTGTTTTATATTACACTGCTCACTTTTTTTTCTATACCCAATGCTCTGACTCATTAACTGGAGTTTGTTTCAGCTGGGAGGTGCTTACATTATAACCATCTCTGAATTTAATGTGTATCTGGCTCAACAAGCATAGATTTAGGTAATAAAAAAGTAGCAAACAAGCAGCAACAATCTACTTACTGCTATTAATATTACATTCCCACGGAAACGATGTTCTTCAAAAATGATGCTTTAATATCACTCACCACTGATAAAGCCTCCCATTTTAGTTATATCTGTACTGGAATGCACTGCTCGGCTGCAAGCCCAAACCCTTCTGCAAGCCTAGGAAGGGCATCTGGTAGAGGGTGGCCTTGAATCTCTGTTTTCTCTTTGCAGAAGTTCAAGAGATCACCATGGTGTGGAAAAGCCATGCATGCTGTGGCCACCACCACATTTCAGATACCCATGCAGTGCCATCATGTGGGCAGCACAACGCAGGCAAGGACTTCCAAGAGTGTCCACTATCATGGACTTAACTTATTTCCTGAAGTTTTTACCAATGTGTTTTGGGCATAGTTTCACTGCATTCAAATAAATATGAAGGTAAGCATCTTTGTCAATATGATAAATCCTGAGAAGTTCTCATCCTTCATTCTTGGGTACAAACTGTTTTGTTAAGTAGTGGGTCACAAATAGGCACTCCCAACTGAGTTAGGCAGGACAGAAAAAAAATCAATGAAACGGCAATACTGATAAATATTTGAGACAGTGATCTAGTGTTGGAGAGTTTCTGACTGTAACTACTGGTCTTGTTTGCCTTATTTTCTTCAAAGTAAGAAATGGCTGAGTGAGGTATTCTAGAACATAGCACTGGCTCTTACACATTTAACCTTTTATGAACTCTGGTGAATTTGTTTTACTCACACAAAAGACAAAAAGAACACCTAGAAATCCATCAAAACTTTCTGTCAGACTTGTTCATGCTAAATACTGTTTTTCTTCAATAAGCACATCTTATTGCCAAAGAAAAACATGTCAGTGCAATCCTTACTCATCTGGGTTCCACATGAACTGGGCACTCATGTTATCAGTTTGCACTTCTCATACTCTCAGTTATGTTGATATTCTTGGTAGACTTCTTCCATTTCTTCTGACTGCATTTGTCATGGTAATAATACTTAAATATTTCAATATTTCTATTTTAATAAGAATAGAAAACTATTTTTTTTCAGTTTGCTAGCCAAATTAATTACTATGGTTTTCCTCTCCATCTTGGTTTCAGATTCTGGTTTAGTGGACATTTCTTCTAGTGAAAGCAGAAAAACACAGAGAACCTAACAGCAAATCCGCAGATCTTGTTTGACTCCTGTGTCTGCTTCTCAGTCAAGTGACAAAGTTAAACAAATGAAAAATCCTAAGACATGTAGACAAATCAGAATATCACACTGAAAATCCAGTATTTCTTTCTATATGTGTAACTGGAATTATGGATTTAAGAGGAACTCTTATAAACTAGAAATCTTTCCTGTTGCATCTTCGTTTTTGCTTGTAGGTACTACATTGATATGAGCTGTAATGTCATTTCTATAAACAATGTAATAACTATTTAAGAATGCAGTTATCCTATTACTTACACTGTCTATTGAGGACTAAAGATTAAAATCACACTGGAATAAAATATTTATTTTAGGAAAGAATGCAGAGTTATATGTTTTTTATATATGCTGCGAATTCTACAGAATTCTCCTCTGCCCTTCTCTCATAAAATTGAAGACTGATTTGTATGTTTCTTTATGAGCCTTCACCAAGAGTATATGGTAGTTCAAATGCTTTTATAGAAGCAAACCATTCACTGCAGCATTTAATTGGTTTTTTCTAGTGGTCCCTTAAACTGTCACTGTTTTGACAGAAATGAAAGCAGTAAGAGCTTCCAAATAAATCTCTGTGACATACAGATGTTTAAAATGCAATAATAGACATCAAGTCTATGGAGAAAAACAGGTAATCAAAGTATAAGTATCCTACATAACTATAAATTTTGTATTGCTGTCTATTCAGTTTTCATCCATGAAGCTTAGTATTATTACAGCCAGTTGCCAATGAGCTAAAATGCCTTATTAATTTAGCATTTTATTTACTAATAGTTATGAAACTCAGGAATATGTCAATTTAATTCCAGTACCCAAGGAACATATTTTCTTTCTTTATATGCAAGTATTATATTCAGTGAAATCTCTGGCTCTTACTTGAAGAACTTATTTGTCTTACTTTCTGTTGAGAAGATATTACTTAGTCTTCTTTTACCTTGAATAAGACTTCTCTATTGACTAAGAATAATTTTTAGGTCCACAGCAATATTATTTAAGTCTTTATTCAAGAAAATTAAAATTTAAGGGGTTTGGGGTTTTTTCCTGCATTTGTATTTTAATTCACAGTGATACCAATTTTTCTCCATGCATTGCATAAGGTAAATTCATATACTGTGATTTTGGTGAAGCCTTCATTCCACCATTCTTTAAAATATACATTAGAATGCGCATGAAACTTCTGATCAAAATCTGAAGTTTTGAGAAAAGAAATTAATCTGTAAAATTAGAAAAATATTTCCTCTAGTTCTAATTCCTAGATATTAACGTGCACTTACTATCCTGTAGTCTGCCAGATCCACTCCAAGCAGAATACAACCCAAAATGCACAGTTTGAGTCTGATAAACAAAAAAAATGTATTTTAAACTGCCCAGATCTTCATCCCTGTGCAGCAGGAGATAAGTATTTTTCTCTAGACTATAAAATAAATTAAACAGCAGCTAGCTTAAGGATAGGTGCAGTAAACTGTCTCTCTGCAGCTTTTAAGTTCCATGGTTTTTCTTCTTCCATGCTAGTAAATCATATTTCTGTAGCTTCTCATCTACATTCATTCATATTTCTCTAACTTCTCATCTGCAAACACTCGTTAACTTTTCTTTCCTTTCTTTCCTTTCTCACCACGCTCTCTTAAACCTTAAATCATAGCCCCCCCCCCCACTTTCTAAAGGATAGTGCCTTAAAATTGCGCAAGGGAAAAAGTAATTTTGCTAGGCTCACGCTGAATCTGAGTCTCCTTCACTCAGCAAAGGAACACATTGTTTCTGAGCTGTGGGTGAATAGCACGTGAGCAGGTGAAAATGGGATTTGAGGGGTGCGAAGAGGGTTTTTATCTATAACACGTTCATCCTGCAGAGCCCTGATACAACAGCGATAACTGGCCTTTGTAGTGCTAGAAAATTGCTAATAGTTTTGTAAGCGAAGAGAAGAAAAAGAAATAGATGAGGAAAGAAGGTGGTTACACCTTACCACGTCTTAAGTCTTACAGTATATTTATGTCGGTTTTAAATCTTGTCATCCTTCATCCTTCCTTTTTCACAGGCAACGGAGCTCATTTTTAGTATCAATAGTGTGCGTTGGTAGGATAAATATGATCTCCTTCCAGGGCCTGCACTAGCCACCATGCAAAAAAGTGGCTGTTGAGTGTTATTGGGAACTATCATTAATATCACTATTATCCAGAGCATGGAGAAATAACTGCTTAAGTACCTTGCTAAGAGCGTTAAGAAGAAAATTCAGCTAATGTCAGAGACTGCAAAAAATATATATATATATAACCCGTGATTTACCTTTCTATAATGGTTAAAGAAATGGCACTGACAATTGCACAAGAAAATTAAAAATTTTCCATATTGTATCATGAAGAAATTATTGTACCATGGAAGAAATTATAACTGGAGTTTGATATATGTCAAATTATTACAAAAATTGCACTGAGAACTAGGGGGGGAAATTAACACTATCTGTCAAATTTTAGAAAAAATTTCAACTCAACTTATGTAGAACACTAAAGTGCATTTATTTTATTATATTGCCTATACCAAGTAGATAATTTAGAAGTTATTAGAACATTCCCGGTCTGCCATACCTGAGACAGAAGCTGTCTAGACAACTTTAAAACCTTTTATCTTTTCTACTTCCAGCTTAGAGGAGCCAGCCATGCTCTTGCATGACAGAAATTCAAAACATCAAACATCCTGTTAATGCATTGCCCTTTAAAATAGAAACGTGCTCAATTCATATCCTCAGAAAAGAATATAGATAACCTAAGACTAAAAATACATCAGCATAGCTTACATCAATTAAAAATATCTTAGCCAAGATCAGCTTCACTAAGCTTCTGCCATGATTCATCCACATTCTTTTCACACTGTATCAATGACTTTTGGTGGTTGTATTAGGAATAATAACTTTCAGTAGACCACAGGAATAAAACAGCTCTTCCAGGCAGAAATATCTGAAAGCACAGTGTGAACTACAAAAAGCTCCCCTGATCCTTAGAGCTAGATGAAACCCAGGTCCTGTGGCTCCTGGAGTATGGAATTTGTTGTTTCACTCACAAGTCCAGCTCCTGAAAAACCATATCCTTAACCTGTCATAGGCAGACACTGAGAAATTTAGAGTCCTGATTTCTCCTTGTTTACACTGGCGAATTCAAGTGTTCAAATCAATATAGAATCACTACAGTCTTTTCTTTTAGTATGAGGAATTTGTTGACCACAAATGGTCAACATTTCTCGCTGTTTTCTGGTGATGTAGGTCACTTTATCGAAGCGCTCTTTGTCTGTGCATACACAAGAGCAGCTGAGTGAGGTTGCCAAGCCAGGCTTTTAGGAGAAGCACGGTAAAGAGACACAAGGAGATATAGCAAATCCATGTTAGCAATGAAGGAGGCACCCAGAACCCCTGGAGGTGGGTGGTAGGCTTCAAGTGCAATCCCCTCAAGGGAAGTGCTGATACACTAGGAGTCACCAGGGCCAGCCGCTCCACTGTTCTGGGAGAAGATCCAGGCCAAGGACAAATCGTCATTCGTGTGATCAGCCTTGTCATCACAGCACCAGAGAAGCCACAGATCGCTGTGGGATGCCAGAAGAAATCTTGCTTCTTCAAAGAGCAGGAGGGGCAATCTGGGGCATACGTGCTACAGAGGGCATCTTTGCCAACAAAGGAAAAAGAAAGAGGCTGGATAGTAGCATCCATGAGTTGCATAACAAATTTGGCTTCTAGAGACACAGGTTTTAAAATTGGACACTTTAGGGAAATCTCATTTCTTTTAGCCATGGAGGAAAGAAAACTAAGAAAATTCTTCAT
Organism: Edolisoma coerulescens; assembly: GCA_013397115.1. Lineage (NCBI taxonomy): Eukaryota > Metazoa > Chordata > Aves > Passeriformes > Campephagidae > Edolisoma > Edolisoma coerulescens. The sequence continues at coordinate 181,764 of VWZW01002092.1, forward strand.
TTAAAGGTCAGATATTTCATTGCCAACAAAGCTATATGGAGAGAGTTGTCATTCCAAAGTACTGGGATATATTTAGATGTTTGTGCCTGTAGTCAGAGAGCACAGTTGAGAAAATGGGATGCAAACCAAATTTTTTTCTTTCCAATAAAAGCTAATGGAGTTCCAAGACAAAATTTGAAGGATTAAAAAAATAAATTAATTAGTGGTCCCTAGTCATTATTATTTCTGGACAAACAGATGTAAATTTGGAAATTTTTATACCTGTTTAGTATTAACAGAAATATTGTCAAAAATGGACAACTCTTCAGTTAACCACTGCTACTGAAACCTTACTAACCATGGATTGTCCCCTCCTGAAGTATCAAGGGAGAAATGTCCAAATTCAGAAAAATCATGGGTAGATTAATGGTTTATTATTAGAAACTTTTTAGTGGTTTGATTATTCTGAAGTGCCAATATTTCTCACAAAGGGAGGAAAACCAACAAAATAATGTATATTTGCCCGAGAAAGTTGATTGTGACCTTCCCTTTTATAACTCTTTTTATCAGTGAATCTCACTTATATTTATAATTTTTATGTTTTGTATTTGTTTTGTATATAATAAATATTTTCTTAATTAAAATATGTATTATATTATTATTATTTTATAAGTTAATCACAGGCTAGGTACCTCATAAACTATGTCCTAAGAATTGGAAACTGTAAGAGAGATCATTTTTTCCTCCCTTCAAACATAAAACTGTTCTTAGTTCCAGGGTTGTGGTCAGATTCTGCTTCTCTCTGGTAGGGTGGATATTTAGGTAGCCCGTACAAAGTGGAGCAGCTTCAGCAATGACACAATGTGTTCGAACTCAGAGCACCTGAGTCAGGCTGTCAATGCTTTTGCCTCAGGAACACAGTTTCAAGTTCCCCAAGGAAGAGAAGGACATTACCTCTGGGTTTCCCATAGGTTGAGGAGATGATCTTACTCTAAGGTCTTGACACAGAGTCTTATCAATCTTTGCATGTCATTTTCTCAGTTGAAACCAGAGCTCCATGGCTCTGTATGTACATTCAGATACGTATGTATATTCCAAATATCAGCATGTGTGCTCTCTGTGAAATTCTCTTCCATACAGCATGACTCTAGAGGTAAGAAATGTTATAGGGATCTAAGGTAATAAGCAGAGGTAAACTATAGCAATAAACACTGACAGAAAAAAAGCCAAAAAATTGAAGATAAGAAGTGACAAGGCAACGATTAGGAAAAAAATTTTGATGGTCAGTGCAAGAGAAAAGTGAGCCATATCCTACATTGAAGCATTTCTATCAGGATTAAAACATTAAAAGCTGAAAGTATTAGTAAATATATTTATGGTCTCTTGTGGATCTGTTACTTTTGAAAAAATTTAACTGCCTAAGAAATAAAATATATTCACTTCTACTTAAGTACATAGAAAAACCCATTCCTAAATGTGTCACACTGCTTTGATTTTTATGACTTGATGCGTTCTTGTCATTCTCAGCAAGCCTGAAGTTACCGTGCTACTCATCCATCCATTGCTCAGTAACTTTGAACCTGTCATGTAAGAGAAATTCATCACCCATAGAAAGATGTCACAAGGTGTCAAGCCACAGATTTGTCTTTCTTATCCTTTTGCTGCAAATGAGATTCTACTGTCAAGATGATAGAAAGTTAGAGGTGGAGGCAGCTAGCAAAATGTCAGAACCTCACTCACAGTGAGTTAGCACCTGCATTCACATCTGAATTGAGCTCTGGTGAGGGTAAGACTTCTTGAAATCAAGCTAAGGACCAGCTTTTCAAACATCCTTGATCATCTCCTACTCTTAGGTAAATGGCAGCCAGCTGATTTGCTACATCTGTCAACACTGAGTTCTGCAATACAGCTGAGAGAGTATTTCTGGTACATTCTTCCGTGACGCAGAACCTCACACATAGTCTGTGAGACTTGTGGTCTAAGAAAACCCCAGTTCCAATTCTCTCTTAAGAGACTGATAAAAAATGTTGGGTTTGACATGTATTTTTATTCAGCCTAGAAATAAGCAGAAAACCTAGGATGTAACTTCATGAAATAGAGATTCTTGCTACTTGTGAATTAAATAGTGGTGGAAATAACAAAAAAGAGAGAAACTGGGAAACAGAGAGGTGAATGAGATCAGGAGGAGCTTCTCAAAGATGGAAAGACTGGATGAAAAGTTCTCTTCCAATGTCAATACTTAATTCCTTGAAGCAAATATAAAAGTGAGAGGTGTGCTGTGTCTGAGCAAATTGAGGAAAGCTTGTGTGTAAAGAAAAGTGGACAGGGACAGAAAGAAGAATAAAAAAGGAGAAGTAAAGTTCAAAGTTCAAATGCTTTTTTTCATTTGCTTGGTCAAGAAAATAAATTTGTTTCTGTTCTTGTAATGGACACAGAGGTAGCCTGGAAGTCTTAAGATTTACATCTTTGAAAGGCAATTTTCTAGTGAAACCATGGTGAATTAGAAGAATCATCATATACTAACTTCCATCCAGCAAGACTGTTTGAAAAAAATAACTGAGGAGTTCTTTTCTGGTTTTACCTTAAAAAACCCGCAGAAATACACTTTTGTATGAGTTCATGATGGCATGTTTCTATAGAAGAAGAGAAGAATTCTGAAAAAATAATAATTTTGATAAGTAACCTAAATTATTTTGTTCTGAATTGTGAGCTTAAACAGCATGGTAGTGACTTTCTCCCACTAGGAATAAAGGAGCTAATTAGCATTTAGTTGCTTGGAAAAAGTAGCATGCTGCCATAGTTTTTATATCTTTGTGAATCTTATAAATCATGTTTATGAAGACAATAAAAAGTTATAAATGGTTACTGCAGTGCAGAGTGGTCCATCTCAGACACTCAGTATGTCAACTTTATTTCAATGGCTAAAAAAGGTAATAAAATAAGGAATTGTAATATATGTAACTTATTGTGAAGCAAATAATGGTTAATGCAAGGTCATCCAATACTTCTCAGCAGCTACATCAGCTGTGTTTAGAAAAATGCATAGATAAAGCTATTTTATAAGGAATTTTGGACCTCATATTCCTAACCTATCTTTTGTGCAACAGATTTTTCGTAGAATGTATATCTAACGGTAAAGTCTGAATTGAGAAAAAGAGAAACTTTTATGATCTGTCACTGGATCATTTTTGACAATGCCTTCTGTTGATTTATTATAGACAGTAATTCAGATCATCTTCATGATTAGCACTCCCAACTTTTCATCATGCTAATGCCAGTCACTTTCCTTCAAGAAAATAATGACAACCTGTTACTGCCTATCATCTTTTCATTTTTCACAAGCTAAGTAGTTATTTTGACTTGGGAAAAGGTTCAAAGAAGATGAAGCGATGGCATCATAGATATCCTCACTTTTAGTGTTACTGTATCTAGTGCCTCTAAGGAGTATGGCCTCATACAGTACTGACTCAGGCTAAATCCCTGTGGGAGTACTGTTTGGCTTCTGTACCAAAAGGAACATGTGCTTTCCCAGAATTGAGAAATTGTGTCTGCTTATTTAAATGATGGGCATGTTAGAAATTCCAATATTAGTCATTTTAATTCAGTAGTGAACTATGGGAAAGATGAGAGAGTACCCTGATATAGCATATGACTGGTTCCCTCTAACTTCACTGTTGTCATTTCAGAGAGTGAGTTTTCATCTTGAAAATTGATGTGTTAAGCACATGAATTGGTTTTGAAACATACAGGTTCCTAGTTGATACTGCAGATATAAATGATTTCTGTGTTGGGTAAAGAAACATGACTGTCTGTTAACTCTTTTTGGAGGACAAAGGACCTGATATTGCGTGTTGTTTTAGCATGACACTTGACTTTAAAACTTCGTGGTAAACCATGTATTTCTTGAACCTTTCAGTGGGTTTTTTTGGTTGTTGGGTTTTTTTTGGTTGGTTGGCTGGTTTGGTTTAGTTTTTTTCCTCTTCTTTTTGTTTTGTTTTCTTTTAATTTATCATTATTATTGGAAACTTGTGCAGCTTTTCAGGTTACAAACTTCACTTGCCTTTTCATTTTCTGGGACTCATTTCCTTACTTCTTTCCCTGGTTTTGTCCCTGAAAAATCTCCTTTACTTTCATTAGCTTACTTACTCAACCTGTCTTGGTAAATGATCTATTACTGAAGACTTAGGATCTCTTTGTTTTCATTGCAAATTCTAATCCATCTATACCACCTGGGGCTGCCAATCCCTTGTAGGCTTCTCTTTCTATTCAGACTGAAGACTGGACCCATACAAGTGACATTAGGTACTTCCTTAAAGCTTTTACATGTGTAGTCTGCTTGACAAGGATGTACAGTCTGTTGTACAGAGCCAAGCTCCTGCAGGTTCACCTCAGATCTTAACCACTTTGCAGCTGCCTTCTACCCATCCCCAACCTGCTTTTTATGTATAGAGTTCTATTATCAGCATGCCAGATGCTCTTCCATTCTCAATCAAAAAAGTCTAATATTTAAACCTACAAACACTACATCTAGCCAAGAAAGGAAAGAAATCAAAACCAAAAACATGAGGCAGATAGAAGTAGACAGTCTAATTCAGCACATCTTCTTCTGGGTCTTCTTCTTCAGAGTCACATTAATAAAAACCTTTCAAAACACAAAAGCATCCTCAGGTAGAGAAACTCAAATCCATGTAATAGCTTCCAGCTGTTGTTCATTGAGATAGCTAAACTCTGACGTAAACAGTTTTGAGGGTTCCTATTGTTTAAACTAAAACCAAAATCAAATTACTCATCTAGCACCAGTTTTGTATGCTAAAAAATTCATTTGGAGTGAGCCTTTCTCTGTTATAATTTTCAACAGGCTTCTGGGCTATGACCTCATAACCAAAATTGTGGGTTTTTTAATCCCATGCGGCAACTAAGCCCCAGAGAGTATCACAGGGAAAATTGGAAAAGTGTCAGAAGCTCATGGGCTGAGATACAGAGAAAGTTTAAAAGGCAAAGCAAAAGCCACAAACACAAGGAAAGTAAAAAGGGATTAATTCACCCCTTAGCCTGGGAAGGCACATGTTCATCCATCTCTAGGGCAGCTGGGCAGCATCACACATAATGGTAACTTGGGAAGACAAACACCAACGTTCCCAATGTTCCCCTCTTCCTTCTTCACCCAGCTGAATGTGCTGAGTATGACCTTTCCATGTGGTCTAGAACATCCCTTCGATCAGCTGGGGTCAGCTGTCCCAGCTGTGTCCTCTCCCAGCCCTTGTGCACCCTAGCCCACTCACTGCTGGGGTGGGCTGAGGAGCAGAAAAGGCCTTGGCTCTGTGCAATTCCTGCTCAGCAGTACAGAAAGAATCCCTGAGTTTTCAACACAGTTTCCAGGACAAGTCCTAAAACGACCCTCAAACTAGCTACTGTGAAGAAAACCAACTCTATCCCAGCCAAAGGCAGCACAATAATTAAGCAAGAAGTGTATAAAACCTACAGCTATTCTCAAACACCTCAAGATGCATTACTGAGAAAAGTTGTCTACAGTGCATTCAGCACTTAAAGCTTGTCCTTTTTATTGTAGAGGTTATCATAGGCTGTGCACACTGTTTTAATCCAGTATTTTTAAGGTCTGCAGATTGGTGCCGTTTGAAATAAAATTGCCCTGAACTTTTGACAGAATCAGGGACAAGAGATCACCTGGAAATGAAGCTATCAACAGGAAATAAAATATAGCATGGCACCATGTGCAGAGGCTCATGACCTAACTCCTGGAAAGCTGAAACATGCATTGCAGGTCATTGCTTAGTCAGAAATAAAGAACAAAAATATAGTGAATATTTCAAGGCCACCATATTTTTGCACCTGCCAGTAGTATATGCAAGCAATACAAGAGTGTTCCTCCTTTTTGATTTACAGCAGTATTAGAAATCCTAGTGCTTTTATGAGAGAACTGCTCCCAGCCATGGTCAGGCTGTGAGAAGAATACTGCTTTGAAACTGCAGTGGTTTGTTTTTCTGTTTCTCTAGCACAGAAATGAGAGAACATTTCTCTGTTTTAAGGCTTTGCAGTAGCTAATTGCAAAATTGTTTAAATGACTCCTCATCTCCTTTATCTCTTGCATATTTTTCTTTCCTTCTTCTGCGTCTTCATTTGTCATGTTTTCTTCATTTTCCAACTGGTTCTTACACAGAACAACTCTGCACTATCCTAGCATAGGTCATGTTGTATCTCCCTGGTCTCTGCCATGACAATGCAAAGCTTTTTAGGGACTCTTTAAAACCATAAGTAGAATGTGCCTTTTCTTTTCTAATTACCTGCTGCAGAAAAAAAGTTATCAAAAAGGAAACCTTTCTTTCTGCTTTTCAGAGAGTGGCTGACAAGTCTCTGAACACATGTCTGCTTCTTTTTTTACACCATTACTGTACAACAATAGTTGGAAATGTCTAGTTTCACTTTTGAGATACAAAACCCAACAACAGCAACCTGCACATCTCCCACAGGCACCACTTACAGACTATGCTACCTCAGTATTAACTTCTCTGTGTTTTTCTAAGAATGATAAATGGCTTTCTGTGCTCATGTGTGTCAGCTGGTGTGAAAAGGAAGCATTGTAAATAAAAAAATTGGGTTGTATTTAATTTTCCTTCATCAGTTGGGGAGTGTGATTCCCTTACCCGTCCTTTTTCCCATCTCCCAAGCCCAGAGATCAAGTGCTCTTTTTCAAGCTTCTGTCTCAGTTTTTACACTTTAAGTGACACTAGCCCTTTTCAATGAAGAACAAGTTGGGCAAAAATTCACCAGCAGTGAACAACTATGTATTACGTGACAGAAAACCCCCACAAACAAGCAAGCAAAATCCAGCAAAAACCGCAAACCAAAACACAAAGAAATTTCTGTTTTGTTAATTAAAACAAACAAACCAAAAAAAAGAAAAATAAGAAAGGATAAGAAAGGAGTGGGAGATAGTATCTTTCCCTATGCACAAATATCTTTGTCTTTCTGTGTTATTTGCTACCTGCAGTGATACCCTTTGGGAACAGACTTGGGGCAAATGTTGACTCCTTTGTTTTCCCAAGAGACGTCTGTTCATGCTTGGTTTTGTGAATAGAAACCCCGTAAATCACTTGACAAGTGGAAGGAAAGAGGCAGCTTGTTCATTGTCCAATAAGTAACTTTATAACTGACTTGTGAGAAGTGCAGTCTTTTAGTGACAATTAAGTGAGCTGCCAGAAGTCATTTGGAACAATGTGCATAAGAAGAGTATTTGAGTTGCTTGAAAAATACCACCAGGCTCCTTTCTTTTTCAAAATAGTGATCATAGCATGAACTCCACCCAAACCATCACATCTAAACTAACCAAAAATCCATGTATTTCTCACTGGGAAGATGAAATGCAGGAAGAAGGAAGGCAATTCTCTGCCATGTGTAGGTTGATAAAGTCATGTATGCAATGATGGGCCCATGGGATAGAGGTTGTACAGGGTATGTGTCTGGTACAGCAGGGCTGGTTGGAATGGGCTGGAAGGGAGGAAATGCTTACAACCGCCTAGAATAGCCAGGGAAGTTGATAAGCTCCACCTAGTTTTGGACAAACCTAAGCAATAGCCTGGAAGAGAGAAGAAAGCCCTGCTTCTGCCAGAGGTTATAGATGTTCCAATCAATAGGCAGATGAGGGAAATACTGTCCCCAAAGGAAAAGTTACACAAGCAAAAAGCAATTGCTTGCATCTTGCCAATGAAAAAGCTTAAGGGACAAAATAAAGGAATATACCTGATCCCACTCAGATCTATAAAAGCAAATGGTAGTCACTGGTGCTTAATGCAAAAGCTGCTGCAAATTTCCTTTTAAAAGGAGAGGTAATGGCATAGCTTTAAGATTGAAACTCAATTGTCATACGCCAGAAAAGATTTTAAGATGAATGAGGGTGAGAGAGAGATTCTGCCTGTGGCTTTTAAAATGAAAGCCTGAAAAGAAACTTATTTACAAGGTCTTCTCTAAGACAGTAAGATTTTCTAGCTTAGTCTTGGTGAAGTTTTTTTTATTATATATTAAAATAATTCTTTAAATAAACTTTCTGCTTATCTAGGGTATAGTTTTCCTATCAAGTGGTGGAAGAGACCTGAAAACAAGCCAAACAGTGAGAAAACCCTAGTGATTCAGTGAGATAATCCTCTTAGAAAGTATTCTGCTTTGGGCATGAATGTTCTCATCTTACTCATCTACGAGAGGAGGTCCAGACATGCCACCTCTCTCCCTCTGCCCCTTTGCCTACTAAGGGGAAGGAAATCTTGGTGCAAGAGCTAGCAGGAAGCAGCGAAAAGCTTAGAAAAGCTCTTCTGTGAAAGAGAAATATTTCAAAACAGGACTTCAGTGTCTATTGAAAAACACGTGTCCCACCTTACAGGGCTGACTATCCTTGCTAACCCATACTACAAGACTCAGAAGCTGCCATTTCAGTGAAGCCTTGTCTTTTCATCTTGTCTGAGTTGACTGAGAACATCCTTAACTTGTCCAGCTCCAAAGTGTTACTATACTTTCCTCTCTTGGACTATTCCCAGCCTGTAAAGTTGGACCAAAAACGTTGTCTTGGTAATAACCATCTCATTCTGTGTGATGGGGAAATACAGGTGCCAGATATTTAGGTTTTACTTCATTGCTGTTGCCCACAGAGTGAGTCTGAAGTGCAGTGAACTTTGTAATATCATGTTTCTTTGACAGAAATGTCCTTGCACTAATGAAAAAATTAACAGACCCTGGCAGCTATGGGATAAATTGTGATAGCAGAAGAGCTACCAGGAAGAAGGCTGAAAAAATTAATTCTATGGGTTTTGCATACTTTGTGCCTTTGTTGGTGCTCTTAAATTTGATTTAAACTTAGAGTGATTGCCCTTGGGGTGCTGGGCAAAACATCAGTAAACATTAGTATTGACTTCACAAAGGTCGTATTGAGATCCAGGTTATTTATTACTGCACTAAACACTCCTCCTTTCATTTTGTCCCTAGCAAGCTTTTGATGAAGTTTATTTCTCTTTCTCCTTTGAATGTGACTTTTCCCGCAGTGTAATACTAGTTTGCATTTTCGTCAGTGAAGTCCTGCATATGTGTGTGTATTCTGGTAAAAACTGGGCTCTGTAACACAGTCAGGGAGAAAAACTCATTCGACTACCCAGCTGAAATCACTCAGTGCTGTAGTATTCAGCATGTATTCAACCTCTGCTACCATTAGTAAGTGGGCTGTTTGTGCAGAAATTGTAAAGCATTAATGTTGTCCCCAGAAGAAGAAGCCCCTCACATCTCTGTGGGCACAGCACTGTGAGGTGCCATATTCCTCCTCAACTCTGTGATACACAAGAAATTATTTTTTTCACATAGCTTGTGGATGACAAAATACAGATGAGGGCTGCAGGTGACCAAAACAACTATAGAGGAGGAAGCAAATGCCAACAAGCCAACAAAGTGTGCTCCCATTTAACAGTCAGAGGGAAAGAAAATATTTCCAGTAATTTATAATAATATCATTTTTATAGGCAGTCTGTGGGCTCAGAATAGATGACCTTGTATTTTTTTCTAAATAACAGATAAACATACAGCCAATAGAATGTGATTTAGTCCTATGAATAAAAAGATCTGATAGATTTCCTGTAACCAAAGGTAATTTCTAGAGGAATTATTCTTGACAGAGACGTGCCATCTTTAATTTTGAAATAAGATTCTGATCTTAATTGGAAGATTCTATTTTTGCCAGACAAAGTTGTTTGCTTAACCTTTTTTCTTCAGTGTTTCCTCATTATCTATGGAAAAAGAATTTGATTTTTTGTTTGTTTGCTTGTTTAGCCACTCAGGAAAAAGGTATCTTATTATAACAAGTTATAGATGTGAACAAGGGGTCTCTGCACAAGAATAAACAATTGTAGTGGAGTTTTTTTAGGGGGGTTTCTTGTGTTTAGAAATTACTTTGTATCAGTATCAGTAAACCTGAGTAATTTAGAATACACCAAAATATCAGAACTACTCAATTAAAAAAAAAAAACCAACTATTTTTTCATGAATGTGGAAACACTGTCTTCCTGATTATATATTTTGACTTGATTCTTGAAATTCTTTATAAATACAACTTTTTTCTGGTTTTTGTGCACAGCAGCTCAATATCCTTCCAAATTTCACTGTGGTATGCAATAGAATTTACCACTCATCTGGCCGTTACAGGAAGTTCCATGGTCATGAACTTTTTCATGTTAATTCACCCTGAAAGCAGAATTTGACCTGATTTTTAATGCAGATTTTCTTGAATGCTTACAAATGCTGTGAAAATAAAAATTTTTAAACCTCAATCTTGATGATAAGTATCTTTACTCTGTTTCCATACATCACTGAACAACGAGAATACTCACCTTACCTTGCACATTTCACTGTTCTAAACCATAACTTTATTGGTTACGTGAGATCTTTATTGGTTATGTGAGATTGGTTATGGTTCTATCTGAATGTAATAAAATCAGAAATATACTGTCTGGATATTTTGGGGTTTGGTTGGTTGGTTTTTTGTTTAGTTTGGGGGGTTTTGTTGTTGTTTGTTTTTCTTTGTTTAAGAGCAATGAGCTTCTGACTGAATGAAACCAAGTTTGACGTATTTTAATTTGTAAATCTATTCTGAATTCCTTTGCCAACATAGAACCAGAAACATGATGCCACCAGATTGGCTGCATCTTCAAAATTCAGGAATAGCAAGATTTCTAAGACCGTTATTCTACATTGATAGGAAATTTCTGAAAGAATGGCACAAGACTTCCAGCTGGGGAGTGCTGTGAAGGTAAACCAGTGTGTGTGAAGCCATTGGCACATGCTGTTCAAGTTTTATGAGTAGCCTTGAAGTGATGGCTGAAACTGCAAGGAGAAAAATACTAATGAATTTTATGTATCTGCCTTCAGATAAAGATATTAATCAAAATTACTTTTTTAGATGTACATTAAACTATTCTTATAACTATTCTTGCATTCTTTTTGATTAAAAATATGTTTTTTTCAAACCTTAAATGAAATGACTGGTTTCATAGAAATATTTTGTGGTTCCATATGGTAACTAGTAGCCAATTTTCTAAGGTCAGTCTTCAGAGATACTAAGCTTTATCACTTGTTAAGTAGTTTCTTCATGTTTTTTTTTTTTTCCTCTACATATGCTTGTATATGCTTGCTAATTAAGAAAAAGTCAGAAGGCTAGCTGTGTGCAATGAGTCATAACATGGAACATTTATAACACACATAAAAGAAAAAAAATTATAAATAGTTGAAAATTGTAGTCTATCAGGTTAAATCCAGATTCAGATTTGGCATTTGTAGTTTTGGTAGTCAGTGGAAATATGTCTTCCCCTGCCTGACCTGAATTTGTCCCTAGAACACACAATGGCAGAATTTTGGTGTCTGATCTCTAAATTATGTGAATGTTGGAATATGATATACTAATTTTTACTTAGTAGAAGGATAAACAGGCTATTAGAAAGGAAGTAAAACTTATCAGTGGATGCAACACACTTTCTGGGATCTCCCACTCAGGTCTAGAGTGAGACGATGCCCCACAGTCTTGTGTCTTTTCCCACTAACTGCAAGTTTCCTCTGATGAAAACTGGAGGAATTACAGAAAGTAGGAAAAGAATGAGTGGGAAGCAACAGAGGTGGGTACATTAATGACAGTGACCAGTTTGTGGGAAGGTAGGCACAAATTTCTGCTAGAGGAATAAAGAGAAATATAAAGAAAGGAATTTTTCAAATTAACCACAAACACATTGCCACTGGACAGTTGTGTGAATAAGTGTTTAGAAGGAGTGAAAAACTGTTATTCATGTCACAGGAAACATTGCTCTGGCGGGAAAAGATATTAAAATTATACTGTGCACGTTAATAGAAATAATGATGCAGAATAGCACTCCAGGGCATGAGTTCAATATGAAGTGTTGTTGGCTGGAAAGAAAGTGCCTCTTTGGGCAGGTAGGATGTTGAAATCCTGACTCTTGAAAGGTTTCTTTACACTATCTTTGAAGTGTTTGCTACAGGCTCAGAGCATACTGAACCATGTGTCTGCTGGTCTGTGCTGCAGAAACACCTGCTTTACGTCTTCCAACTGGAAACAAATTGGTTTTGTGCTTTCTTTTGAGATGTGAGCACCCTCATAACAAGATTTTAGTTGTGCTTAATTTTTGAACCTTTTGATGTATCAGTGTTAGGTGTATCTAGGTGAAACAAACTCCATCTAGTATTGTGAAAAAAAAAAAGCATGGGGCATTTGCTAAAACTTTTTACATTTGTTCATAATATTCTGAGCTAAGAAACACAGTTTCTTTCATCTGATTTACAGAATACCTTTATTTTTAACAGAGGACTGGGCAAAGTCTCTCTTTAACACAGAAGTCATTATCTGTGTGACTTTAGTACTGACATATAGTAAATATCTACTGGGAAAATTAATACTCATTGTACTGAACTATTTAATTTTATTTCTGTCCTAAGTTTGCAGATATTTGATGGAAAAATTAAGACTTGCCTTTGTGCACTTTTCTGTTGTATTAATCAAAAATAGGTTCTTATACACAAAAAATATACATTTAAAATTATTTTACATTCATTCCTCTCAACTTTATTTATGAAGAAAATTTCTTTTTACTATGCACTGAAATCTCAAAGGCCCTTGTATTTTTTTTGCAGGTAGAAACAAGCAGGTATCCACTGCATGTTTCTGCTGTTGTCCTTTAGTCAGGCAGTTATTCTTGCTGGGTTGTTTGGTTTTTTTACTTCAGAGTTCAACTTACATCTCACAATAGGCTTTTCTTTGTCAAATGAGTGGAATACTGATATATATCGAAATCAAATTTATGTGTGACATCACTAATGTTAATAGAAAATGTATTTGATAATAATGATAAAATAACTAACATTAACACAATGTTTATAAGAGATGTTTTTTAAAATTTGTTTTTACTTAGTAAAGCAAAGAAATACTTACATCAGCTCTTGAAAATTACTTTGATATTGGAGTACTCAAGACATTAGTTTTATCATTTAGGTCAGAAAGGGAAAGCATCTCATTTCATTTACAGATGACATTATGGTAATCAGAGGTAGTTAAGCAAAATAACCAACTTTTTCTCATCTGAAATGAGCTCTTCAGCATGGCTTCTTTTAGATTCAAAGCTAACCATATCTTCAGGATCCATATTTCATCTTCAATACCCATTCAGAATCTTACATACAGGAAAATGCATTAGTATTTCTTTGAAACTTCCAGCCTGAAAATACTGGCAATTTTTTCCCTCTCCCTTCCTTCTGCTGTCCTCTTCCATTTGCTTTTTCTGTGTTTTTTGCCAGTCTTTGATATTACTATCTGCAGTTTTACTTTTTGTTTTCAGGTCAGTTGGAAAATCCTCAGATCCAAAACTGGTTGTAAACTTTTTTTGACAATGTGAACACAAGTTGCATGGGCTATTTTGACAAATGAGCAAAAATTCCTGTTCTCTCCGAGTTTGCCCCTGGATCACACTGTCCCCCTCCCTTCCTTCACAATGAGGAATAGTTGTTCCACAACTTCAGCCCAATGAAAAAACCCACAACCTATGTCCACTGATCTTTTTTTCTAGTTTGTCCAAAACTTCTCTTGGACAAAGGTTCATGATCCATGATGCATGTGGTACATGAAGCACATAGTATCTCTTTCCAGATATGCCTCTGCTTTTCTTCCTACCTATATCTATTTTATCTTTACTCTTATTTAGAGTAATTAAAATTATTTTCTGTTGTATTTCCTGTTCTTGCAAATAAAGAAAAAATTGTACCAAATCTGTGATGTCAACGTTCATTAGATCAACATTTTCTCATTTATAGATTTATCCTCTGTCACTCTGTTCAGCCACAGTGGTGATTCCATTAAAAAAAAGTTCAAAACCAAGTTTTACAGAACTTAATTTTGAAAAATGGGTATTTGGTTGGAAATATATTTTTTTTTCTAATTTTTGTTTTATTACTTTATTGAGTGGAATAAGGAGTCTCTTCATCAGATGCTAGACCTATGCATTTATTTGTTCTATGTGAAATGTGCTTCCATCTGTAAGTTATCAATGTTATTGGCATACAATTGTGCAAGTGCGCTGCAGTTAATGTGATTAACAACTTCTAGGGTGAATTCTATTTCAGGAACTATATACTTTCTGAAATGTACAGTTCCTAATGTATATATTTAAACCAAGTTCTTAAAAAATGTTAACCATCAGCCTGAGGGGTGCCTGTTGTCTTTACCACAGAGATGAAGCAATCTTGAGGCTGAAACATGCAACAATCCCCTTGGATGCCTTAATAAACCACATGGTCTTGAAGGACAGAAGGTGGATCAGTGTGCAGCTGTGAGTCTAAACCTACACCCTCTTGCTGCCAGTTTCAGACAAGTAGGATCATTTTAAGTAGCTGCATTAGGGGAAAAAAGTGAGATATGTTAGGGTGAAAGCAGTGAGTTTCAGTTTAATCTCTTCTTTTATTCTCTCTAAACCATTTAGCCTGCCCTATGTTTCAGCACTATTTAAAATGTGACATTTTAATATTTTTTCTACCATTTTGTAAGTTCTTTGAAGAAAGACAAACTTTTAATTTTAGCTAAAATTCTGGGATGCTTGATTTGAAGTGCTTTGAATCAGTAAATATGATAGATGTGTAGGGTGACGAGAGCCAGAATGGCTTTAAATCTTTTTTTATTGTATCATGTAATATCCAGTTTTCTAATGTAGATGCTTTTCTTGCCCCGTAGAGTTCTCAGTGCCTGTTGCAAAACTCATACTCTGTACTTCAGAAATAGGTTCTTTCTGACCTTTTGTGTGGAAACATTTTCCTGAGAGACTGCTAAAATTCAATGGATAAATGTATCCCCTGAAAGGTACACTGGTGGCCACACACATAATCTCACACCCTTTAATAAAAAAGTTATGGTGAATGGAAGTGCAATAATCCCAGAGGCTGATTTTAGCACGTCTCACTATACCTGGCTCAGAACCACCTTCTGAAAAGTATTTCTTCTCTTATTGAGACAAAAAGGACACTATGGAGAATAACCATGCTGGTAAATACACATTTTGGTAAATACCCTCCTTTTCCCCAGCTTGTGAAGCCAATGGCTCAGCAAATAGTTTTACAGGAGAAATAACTTCCTTTTTAGAAGTGATAATTATCTAAAGAGAAAGCAGAATTCCCGTTTCTACCCTCACACCTCCATGTTTCATGCTTTTCCCATACACTTAAGCTGTGAGTTGTTTCTCAGACTCTGCTGCAAGTTCAGAGTCCTGAGTTCTGCATGTATTTGATGATTACAAGAGTTGTTTCCCAAAGTTTTCATCTAGGTCGCACTGACATGGAATTTAAGCTATGTAGTCTGGGGCTGGCAAAGGAGTCAGGTCTCTGCCAACTATGCTGGTCCCAGAAAAATTTAGAGATCTGGTTTATCATAGGTCTTAGCTTTCATCTCAAAGCAGGAAATCTGTTGGACCATAATCATGCCAAAGAAATTGTCACCTGGGAAAATATATTATGCTTATTTTTAAAGTATACTGCTATCCCAAATTACTATATTCAATATGTAATCAGCAGTTTCTACTTCCCTCCCTCACTACCATTGTTCTTGTCAGTTTTTGTGACAAAACAGAACATAAATAAACCATTAAATCAACACCAGGGACAAGAAACTTCCAGAAAGTGCTTAGTATTCATAGACAAACTTCAAATGCTTTCTGTGGTCTATTCATGGTTGTACTTTCTTGATGATGTAAACATTTCAGAAAATATTTCCTAGATTTCTTACTTCCACCTGCTCCTTCAGTATTTCCTTTCATTTGGTTTTAACTCACCTTTTCTGAATCTAGGAAGCAGAGAAGCTGGAGAGGCTCACTCTCTCATAGGTGCTCATTTTCTGATCCTACTTCTCCCTGTCCACTTTGCTGGCATTTTCTTCTGAACATTTCCCCCATTTATGGCCTTCTCTTTTCTCCCCATTTTCTGTCACTCAGTTGTTGATGGCTCTGATGCTGCTCTACCCATTCTTTGATGTATTTTCCTTTTGTAGCTTTATCAGTTAGATTTATGTTTAGTAAAAGGGAATCGTGAAAAGGTGGGTGATTTCAGCAATCCAACCATTTTCAAAGGCGTTATATGGCCCATAATGTCACTGGCAGCAAGGTTCTCTCATGACGAGTGAGACGTGAACTAGCCACAGTGAAACATGCACTTGTGACTGCCTGATCACGCTGCAACTCTGCCTTGAACACTGCCTCAAAGCAAAACTGCTGCTGGACTTTCTGGGCTCGTGAGACATCAGGCTGCCCTAAGCCAAGCCGAGGATTTTGATCCAAGCTCTTTGGGCAGTTCTGCTCTGGAGTTCTGTGCAGAAAGCAGTCCTTGCTCTTTTTGTTCACGCTCCCTTTTCTCCTCTAGTTAATTGTAAAACAATAGAGAAGTCAGAGGTTTGAATTTTAGGGTTTTTAGAACTAAAATGTTGTGTGTATCCGATATATCTGGATAGTTTACAATTAACTAGAATTTTTAAAGTAAAATTATTTTTATCAATGCTAATTAATTAAAATTTGAATTTCTTCAAATATTTTTGCTGGATCCAAGACATGTTGGACTCTGTAGAAAGACTAACAAACTCAAGCACAATTTAGGGCTGGCAGTATTAGAGAAAATACATTAAGTTTTTTTCAGTTAGAATGACTGATAAAGTGTGAATAATTTCTTTATGCTCATGTTTGTTCTCTGTGAGTAAAGTAGTGAGCTTGATGGAAATTTTTAGCAAGAATACTGAGGGTTTAAGAAAATATTGCATAATTTTAATGGGAACATTATTTTCAATTTTTATTTTGAAGTATTTACAGAGGAAAACTGGGGAAAAAGTCCTGATACGGCTTAAGTTTATCCCAGTATTTCCACAAACTTTAACATAACTAAGGTTATGTTACAGATTCTAAGACTTCAATTTAACCTTTCAAGGTTCAGTTATAGAAACACTCTACGATGTCTGAAAAAAGTCTTAACATTTTCTTCTTGGATCACTTGCAGTGCAGCTCTTAGGAGATGTGCAGACAGATGATAGATAGTCTAAGGTAACTGAAAAACTTAAGATGCAATAGAAATTTCATGATGAATTATAATATTAACAACACATGAAAAATAATTACAGAGAGTCTACAGTGGAACAAGAGCCTAGTTCACAAGAGATATCAATCCCTAACAATTGAACTCCAATTAAGCAGATAAAAAAAATACAATGGTAGTATGGCACATGAAGAAAAAGACAATTTATAAAATTGTATTTCAGAAAGAAAATGTTCTAGTCTAAAAACAAAAAATCTTACCAGCTCTGTCATTTGTGCTTAATGTGGAATTTTAGCTTGAAACAAAGGAAAGAGTATTGTCTGGTTCAAATCAGGGATGTGGTTGTGGGTTTCTAGATTTTCAGGTAAAATCTTTGCTGCTAGAACTCGTGGAAGTTCTCTTCAACCCTTTTCCCCTCAATGGCTTGGTCTAGAATAAAAGTACTAAAATTTTTTAAATAACAGAATTCTTGCTTTTCTTTCGGACTTAATGGAGGAAATTCAGGAGTCCTTTCATTCCAGTCTGGATTGAAGCATTTCAAAGAAAATAATTCAGCATGGCTTAGTTATGAGTCATGTCCTTGATCTGTTAAAGTGAAAAAACTGACAAAATACAATCTTAGAGCTCCTCAGATAAACAAAGGTCCCAGTTACTGGGCTGCAGCATCCAAGCACCTTCAGTGGGATTTTCATCGCCATTCAAGAGTTCAGAACTCTAAGCCTCCCTGCCTGACAAAATGTTTTGAAGCATTTTCAAAGCAGTGAACAAGCACTTATTGTGATACAGGGCTGGAACATGCAGACAAGTGCAGGTGCCACATGCATGTTTCCTACTTAATGGTCATAGATTACTTATGGTATATTCCAGTGTTTTCATACCAAAAGTGTGGCTGCTGATTATTACTTTACACTCTAAAAAATGGATTTGGAGAGTCACGATGGGAAACAAAACATTAAAACATTACACTTCCTATCTAGATCATGTTTTGTTTTGAGATTTAGCTCATGTGAAAAGCACTTACTGCAGTGCATATGTTGAAAGGAAGGCACAGAGACGGTTTTCAGCTCCTTTCAGTCATCACTTTGATTCCAGAATTATGCTGATAAAGCGAGAGAGTTCTCCTTGGCCTTGAGACATTCATGTGATCTTGGGGAAAGTGGTGAAAAGGCAGCAGAGAGAATTCCCTTTTGTGTGCCAGAAGTGAAGAGGTAGTGACACAAGCTACAACTGACCTTTCAGAAGTGGGTGCATCTAAACAGATTTAGAATTGCTATATAGCTGTGGGCCTCATTAGAACAACCTTCATAATTATGTTTTCCACTTTCTCAGTTCTAGCAGAATCAGGAATCTAGAGAGAATAGAGAGAAATCTTTTGATCCTTCTGCCCTTTAGACTCAAGTGAAACAGAAGTGTAAAGAAGTAATAAAAGCAGAGGAAAAAAATGTCAATTTCTTAACACTTGTTCTGTTTTTGATTAGTTGCATCATATTCCCTGACTGCTTCTTAAAAATTAATCACTCTCATCCCCTGTCTTCTTTCTTCTTGATTTGAATAGTTCTTTTAAAACTTTCAGTGAATGACATCCTTCTGTTTCTTGCTATCAACACAGTTACTGCATTTTAGAACATCTCATTCTATTTGCTACTATGCCATTTTTTTGGTGAAGTTTTTATTTTTGGTAGCTATTGGGGCTCATAAATATCTCAAGTACTGCTTTTGTTCTGCTTTATTCTTGCTCACCTTCTTTTCCCATTCCTTTAATGAATGCAGTCATGGTTATCTTCCTTGTGTAGACAGATCATATTTTCATCCCCATTTTCCTCACTTTTCACCTGTTTGGAAGGCTGTCCTGTGTTTGAGTACAAAGCAGTGCACTGAAGCAGCAAAGGACTCTAAATGGGAAGTTAGCAGAGCTGAGTAGGAGCAAGAGGTCTGAGAAAACAACAGAACAAAGTTCAAGGAAGTCAACTGGATTGGAAATCCTGAGGGAAGAAAATAATTACTAAGAAGCAGATGCTTGGAGAGGCGAGGGAAACAGAGTGAAAATGTGAGGCCACAGCAGCTGTCATCCTTCAAGCCCTTTTATTCTGCCACAGTCGACCCAGCCAGAATCTTTCACCATCTCTCTGACCTCCTGGTGCTCCAGAGTCCCTGGTTCAGCTCTGTGTGGATCTGTTATGGGCAGAGCCCTGGCTCACATAGCTGAGAAAATTGCAGAACCATAAGGAAGGGCTGTGAGCAAATCTGTAGAACAGAGGCATACATGATAAGGAAAGTGAAATCAAAGCACTGGGACTGTGTGGTGAAGAGCTTGCTAGCTCAGGGGCTGAGGAGAATCCAGCAAAATTGAAAGGTGAAAGGTTCTCATACACTATTGGAACGAAATTTTGGTATGTAAGAAAAGGAGGAAGAAGTCACAGTCATGTCAAATGGAGCAGCACGAGTAGAGTGATTGTTACTTTCTTTTTAAATTGGTTTTCAAAATATGCAAATAACAACACATCCAACGAGGAAGGACAGGATACACTAAGAACTGTGTGAAGATCTCACTCTCATTCAATGTGTTGGAGCGACCAGGATTATCAATGCCTCCTGAGCAGGGACAGAAGCAAACCTCACCTGTCTGTGAGGCCTTTGGGAGAACCTAGGGACAACTTGCCTCACGGAAGTGCGGAGTCCCAAGGAACTGCAACTGTGAGCAACTGTGTTGCCTCACAGTGCAGAGTCCCAAGGAACAGCTATCTGGAACAGGAATGGAGGATGGAGTAGATGAAGTGCATAGCAAACAAAAGGCAAACAATATATTTTGAAGATCAAGCAATGAAACAATCACTTTGAAGGAAGTAGAAAATACACTTAACTAATATCACATATCCTGACTACTTCCGTGGAAATATAATGGGAATAGAAGATCTTCCAGGGGCCCACTGTATCAAGAGATTTGCTCCATGGACGTGTATAGGGTAATTTCACAAAAACGAAACTGGAAAACATATATCACATGAAATAAGGTTTTTCTTCTCTTCAGAATCATTATATTAGATGTTAGCTGGCCATAATCTGAATGATACTTGTTCTTTTTTCAATCTCTAATAGTATATGTGACAAGTACTGGAAACTCTTGCCCTTTTAAAAGAGATTTAATACCACAGGACAATCTACTGAGGAATAAAGTCCAAGACCTCTATTTGGCATGTCTTCAAAGGTCATTTGTACATTTTACATTGAGCTAGATTTCTCTTGGATGCTACTGTGACAGAATTCTGCATAAAATCATTCTAAGAAGGCTAAATGGAAAAACTAAACCTTCTACAAAGATTAAGAATTCAACAGGAAGCATTTAAGATTTCAGTCTCAGAAAGATTTTGTGTATTCTGCGAGTAGGGAATAAAATTGAGAGAGGTGGGATAAAATGGTGCAGTACCATAAAATGTCTAATTTTCCTAGCAGGAAAAGCGGCAAATTCATTCATGAAAAGCTTGAGCCCATTCCCAGGAAACTGAGTCAAGTAAGGTCCTTGATTAATTTCCTTGACTTCTTTCGAGAAGCAAAAGCTGCTTAGCATACAAATTACTGTAAAGGCTTGAAGATGGAGGGAGCTCTATGGCAGGAGAGGGAAGAGCATAATGTAGGGAAAGTTGAAAACACTTGTGCAAAAAATGCTTATCAAGAAAAGCTCCTCACCACATTAAGTGTTTTGGCAATCGTTTCAGCCTAAACACCCCTAATGGACATGGGTTAACAATGCATGTTAGGTTCAATCCCCTCGTTCCTCCATCCTTTTGCTGCAATATTCTCCATTTGTTGCTCACCACTGAGAAATCTAAGCCAGTGCTGCTCTGCCATTTCCACCTGTGCTGTCTTCACAGATGCCATGGGGTGATGCCTGCCCTGGTGGGCTTAGGACTGGACTGCCCCAAACCAATGCAGTTCTTAAAAGTAGATTTCTGATTGCTTTAGCTTGCTTGGAGCAGGTGCCAATAGATCTTCCTTTCTGGAGTCCCGAGGACCTCATGGATTACTTGCCACCTTTCTTCTACCAGTTTCCACAGTAAATCTGCTCTCAAAGACTTGAGAGAGTACCTTCATCTCAGGGTTTAGAAACCATGAGATTTCCAGGAGTAGTACAAAATGGAAGAACTATATTTTGCTAGTAACAGGAATTTTAATTTTGGTAGTGCTATATGTTTTAGTCTTGGGTAATGTATGTGGCGTATGGGAAGAAAGCACATGATTTGAATTGACAACACATCCTAAGTAGCCCTCAGACACAGTGGCATTACTTATGCCCTGCTAAACTTAAAAACATATCACAGGATGAGAGAATTTTCTGAGTTAGAAGGGACCCAGTAGGATCATCAAAGTTTAGCTCCTGGCCCTGAACAGGACAACCCCAAGAATCACATCATGTGCCTGAGAGCTTTGTTCAAATGCTTCTTGACCTCTGTCAGGTTTGGGTCTGTGACCACTTCCCTGGGGAGACTCTTCCAGTGCCCAACCACCCTCTGGGTGAAAAGCCTTTTCCTGATGTACAACCTAAACCTCCCCTGACACAACGTCAGGCTGTTCCCTCAGGTCCTGTCACTGGTCACCACAGAGAACAGATCAGTGTCTGCCTCTCCTCTGACCCTCATGAGAAAGTTGTCACTGCAGTGAGGTCTCCCCTCAGTCTCTTCTGCTGGAGGCTGAAAAGACCAAGTCACCTCAGCCACAGCTCTTACCGCTTTCCCTTCAGGCCCTTCACCATCACGTTGCCCTCCTCAGGACGCTCTCCAATAGCTTTATATCCTTGTGTTGTAACACCCAAAACTGCCTCAAGGTGAGGCCGCCCCAGTGCAGAGCAGAGCGGGACAATCCCCTCCCTTGCCCGGCTGGCAATGCTGTGCCTGATGTCCCCAGGACACGGGTGGCCCTCCTGGCTGCCAGGGCACTGCTGGCTCATGTTCAACTCGCCACTGGCCAGGCCTCCCAGGTCCCTTTCCATGGCACTGCTCTGCAGCATCTCATTCCCCAGTCTGTACCTACANTGAGGATCCTGTGAGAGACACTATTGAAAGCTTTACTGAAATCTGAAAACGTTGCATCTACTGGCTTCCCTTGGTCAGCTAGGCAGGATTACATCTATTGGCTTCCCTTGTGTACCCACCAACAAGGAGTGTTACTTTGTAATAACATTAAATTAGGTTTGACAAGCAGGACTTTCGTCTCATAAAGCTGTGCTTGCTGTGATCAATGACTGCATTGTCCTTCAGTGCCACCCAAAATAATCTTCTCCATAATTTTACATGTATGAATACCAGTATCATATGTGAATAGTATTAGCAGAATTATCAGTTTACAGTATGCAGAATATTCCTGCTGAAAATCAAAACCAGGGGTCTTAGGATTTTCATTACAAAAAAGCGATAAAGGAACTTTACATCCTTGAGTCTTACAAACATCCACATTTTGAACTAGGTTTGGGGAAACCATTCCTTTGACGTCAATGTATTGTACATATTAGCAAAGTGAATCATAAGGTTAAATATCTGCTGCATTGGTACTGTCTAAATCTCCATGACAAACTAAAAACTAATAAAAATCAAATGTTCCTTATCGTATCTGGAAGGCAGCAGATGTTTGGGAAAGACAACGCTTAAGAAAAATCAAAATACATAGAATTCTATATGTATAAATCAATACTGTGTCCAGTGACATTTGACAGTAAAACTTTTCTATTGGTACATCAGACCAAGTATGCTGAAAGTCTCAAAAAGAATAAAAGTTCTATGATTACACCAAACAGTATCTTACTGGTTTATTTCTAATTTTAATGCCTGCAGAGCCGGCTTAGAGAACATGAACAAATGTCAGTCACCAGAAGATTAATAAAAATAAGATACACTCAACACAGAGGCCGAAATAAAATATCACCCATCAGTATTTAAAATGTAATCATTATTTAAAATTTAAAAGCAAAGGACAAGTAGATAAACTTTTCTATTAGGAATATGTTTTATTATAATTTACATCATTTACTCTTACTTCTTGTGGATAGCACTTACCTTGAAACTCAAAGAACTAGTTTAAAAAAAAGATGCAGCAATTTGGCTAAGATTATAGGCACAAAGACATTACTGGCTTTGAGGAGTCTTCTCATGTCTTTAGAGTTAAGTTGATATGCTTGCTTGCTCTTCTGAAGTATTCCACTAATTCTACTACATCTTAAAAAAAAAAAAAGGAAAAAGAATGCTTAAATTTTTGTGTAATGGTGAAAAGGAAAATCAGTTGAAATTTAAGACCCATGTTTTGAATGGTGAATATGTGTTTCTGATTATTTAAATTTTTGGCTCCCAATAACAAAAAAGGACTAATTTTAATTTTTCAGTCCTACAAAACACATGCATCTCATAGCTTTTCCCCTTCTATTTTCAGGGCAGATAAATGACAGTGACTTTGGGAATCTATTGTTTTCAAGCTTTAACTTGAGATTATTAGAAAAAGGCCTCTTTTTAGAAAGTATTTGACTCTTTTTCTTTCTTGTAATTACTTGCTTTTAAAGTGGGTCAGCATGAAGGAGAAGAACAAATATTTTTTTTAATATTGGCTCTTTTCTCAAAGTGCATTCCAAAATGTTTGCACTGAATGTTTTGTATTCTAGCCTTAGTCTGTTCAAACGTGCTTTAGTCAGACCACCAGACTGCCCCTCATGCTTTTAATAACATGTTACTCAAATATTAATAATCTCAAGTAATTTACAGTGATTTTCAGTAAATATAGGCAAACTACAGTATCTGGGCCAAACCCACCATGGATATTCTAACTTCTGTTAATGTGTGATGAGAGTCTGCAGATCCTTTTATTGATTAAAAAGCATTGATTACGTTGTTTTGAGAAGAAAACTCCACTAATGCTTCTTGGATGTTCTCTTCACTTCTTCAGATAGGATATGAACATGTGAACCTTTTCTGGAAAGAAAATAAAAGATAATTAACAATAATTTCAAGTTATATTATGCAGAGTTTAAAAAAAGGAAAATAAATAAAGATTAAAAAAACTGTAAAGTGAAGAAGGTTCTTTCCATTAAAAAGGAAATAACAATATTTAGTTATTTTCCACTGTTCTCATCTAATTTGTTTGTCCTCTCCTGGTCTGCTACTAGCTTTAGAAGGCACCAAAGAGTGCAAAAGTTTGCTCACTGTTATTTGGAGTAGCATGCAAATGCATTGTAGAATTACTTGGTATTTTACACTTAACTGGAGCCAAGCCTT
Source organism: Edolisoma coerulescens (assembly GCA_013397115.1). NCBI lineage: Eukaryota > Metazoa > Chordata > Aves > Passeriformes > Campephagidae > Edolisoma > Edolisoma coerulescens. The sequence continues at coordinate 206,096 of VWZW01002092.1, forward strand.
AATTCCAGCAGAGAAATATTAGGAGTTGTCTCTAGCCTTCTGCTTTTGCCCCTTGGGATAATTTAGAGCAAGTTTAATGCTGTTGTAATGGATGACATTATACATTTTCTTCCAAACCTGTATTACAAGACTTATGCTGTAAAACAATTTGATCTAGGCAGTTACACAGCACTGTCAGAGAGTTCCTTGTTGGCACTTCATTGCTGTTACAAGGAGGGGAGGAAAATGGTTGTTAACACTGCACCATTCACACACAACCACTGTAGACATAATGTGTGATCAGATGTAGGATTTGAACTCAATTTAGTGTTTTTCAAGCCATCACACAACACACCTCAAGTTCAGACCCTTAAAAGAAAACCAGACTAGATAAAGGCCTATACACCGATCTTAAGACAGAGCAAGTCACCCTGTGGAAGCATAATCACTGGTTAAAGATTAAAAGTCACTAAATATGTGACTTCGTTGGACTATGCTGCATTCATGTTCTGTATGAATAAAATGAGTCTCTACTTTCCCCTCTGTGTTCTTTACACCTAAAATTGGGTGTAGACTCAGTCACTTTCCAAGCATTCCCAGTACCTACAGAGGACAAGAAGTTTTCACAAATGCTCTCCAGAAGAATATTCTTTGTATGGCTATTGAATTTATTGCTGTGAATCAGAAAAATCTGTCCTCTGGATTCTAGTGGTTATGAAACAAGTTTTTCATTCCCCAGCTGTTTCCAAGTAGTCAATTTCATAGCTGTTTCCAAATAGGTGAAGCATCTCTATAATAACTAGGCTATTTATTTTAAGGACTGCTTCAACCAGAATTTCTGTAAGAAAGTATGGGAATGTGGGATGGGACATATGCTTTTCTTGCAATATTTTTGGAACAACTGGGCCCAAATTGTAGTGTTGGTTCCCTGTATCTAGAGTGAATGAGCACCATAAAGACGTATTTTGCTAACACTATATTTTTTTGCAAGCATTTCTTCAGAGTGTTCACAGGAAAGGAATTAAAAAACCCTCATGATGGGAAAACAAAGGATGACATAAGCTTTATTCAAAGTGCTTGCCTGTACTGAACATGCCAAAGCAACAACTTGCGTGGCTTAGGGTGTGAGTGGAGGCTGGCTCATGTACACTAGAAGCAGCAATTGTAATAGATCCTGAGAGACAAATCAACTTTGTTTTCATTTTTTCAGAACAGAAGAAAGTAAAACAGAATAACTAGTGTTAGAGATTGCAAGCTTGCAAAGACTCCCAAGGGTCAGACTTCATGCAAACGCAGGTGTTTCACTGTTCACTCTTCTGCCTCAGTGTCCACCAGTTAACAAGATTTACACCCATGAGCTGGAATCAAATTAAGATTCTGTGCATTTCTGTGAATAGTGGTCAAAATAATATCACCCAAGTTTGCTGACAGTTCATAAAGAAGCCAACAAGCTTCTGTTATTTATTGAGATGTCAAGTCATGAAAATTTGTGTAAATGGAAAGGTTAGTAAGACCTTTTATTCCTAAAATACTTAATGGTCTCTTTTAGGAAACACTTCAAGGAGCTTCACTCCTGTAATCAATACATTTCTATATTTGTACACTTAACCAGAGCACATCTGCTTTTCAGTTGTTCAATAAGAGAGACATAGAATCAGTGTTACTAACTTTATTACATTGATTTCTTTTGTTTTGCATTTTACTCAGATTGCAAAATTAAATATTTTCACTTTGGTAACTAAAACTTGACATAAAATCATTTCTTTAGAAAATATTTTTCACTCTCAGGATGACAACATCTTAAACTGCAGCCACTGCAATTTATCATTTTAGCTATGAGGATTCAACAATTCTGTAGTTATTTTTTCCTAAGTATTTTCCTCACTAAGCCTGACATCTGTTATCCAGTATCTATACAGAAAAGCATGTTGCAGATGCTTGCTAACAAGATGTTGAAAGAATCTGATGATGTGATGCAGGATTCAATCCTTTCTGTCCCTGAAATAATTCAGTTTACTGAAGTAGTAAGGTCTGCAGAGTCAGTTGCACTAGACTTTCAGAAAGCATTCTAATAAAAGAAACAGTTCTAAAAAGTAAAGGATTTGAACAGTGTACTGTAGAAATTGCTGTCAGTTACATAAAAAGCCTCAAGGCTCACACTTTGGAAATTAACAGAAATGCTTCACCCTGGCAGGCCTTTGTGTAGCCAAGAGCAGAGACAATGCATGTGTTGCTGTGGGATGTGGCTTTCACCACAGACCTGTTAAACACACACAGAGGAGACACCACTGCTCCCCAAACTTAGTAACCACGGAGGGGCAGCCACCTGCACCTCTGCCCTGCAAACATTTCAGGACTGGAAAACTCCAGTTGGACAAACTCAGCTTAGGCTTTTCCCAAGGCAGACTTTGAAAGCCTAATATTATGTTGCTCTCCTTTATCAAAATGTGGCAGATTAAAAACCTACAACAAATTAATCCAAATTGTTGTTGAAACTAGTTCTATCTGCAAGCAGGGATGATCAGCTTTTACTTAGATATCCTCTAGTGTGTCTGGATATAGAGGTATGCCACTGAGGTGGTGTGAAATGCACAGAGAGCTGGGTAGCGGCAATGTGGGGCTGTATTTCACAGCAAAGATTCTGCCTGGAACAGATGGGAAGCTAACAAAGTCTCCTGCCCCAACATTCTGGGCTCCAGTGGGAGCTGGGGTACTGCTTACATTCACAAGTTGTTAAGAAAAAGGAAGACTATAGCCAAGATATCTGATTAAACTATCATTGATTTGCTAACTGCTCCCTTTCCCAAATTAATCGGTACACTCTTTGCATCCCTAAGAAAGTTTTCTTGGTGCTCAGCCCTAAATTTCTTTTTAAATGAAAGATTTGCCCCAGCAAGAGCCTTTCATACGGTGGCTTGTTTGGGGAATGAGCCAATGTTACTGAAGTGTTTGAAGGGGCCCACAGGCAGATTGACTTGTCCCTTTTTGCTGCCAGCACCTGGCAGGAGGTTGCACAAGGATGAAGAAACTTTCTGTAATGAAACCCAAATGGTGAGGTTATTTTCATGATTCTCTCTCAGCTCAGTTCTTGCATTAATAATGTCATGTAAGTTTCAGTGGAAGGAAAATCTGAGTAAAAGTCTTTCAGCCATATCTGAGATTTTAGCTCAAAAAATTCAATTTTTGATGATAGCTAAAAAATCTGTTTTATAATCTCAAGTGAAGTGAAATAAAACAATGCATATCTGAAGATTGGCTTAAGATTTAAACAAAAAAAAAATCACAATTTCTCTCCCATCTTTATATATGTATTGACTTATCCAAACTATTCCATGGTTTATGAGTAATAAAAAAGAGATTATAATAGAACTGAAGAGAACATTTTATGTTTTTCTTATACTTTGTTCAGAACAGAAGGCATAACCTTAGGCCAAAAAGTGTTTTCCAAAGTGTATTGGTTCTGGTGGAGGCTTTGATCACATTATTTGAGAGAGGCTGTCCTTGGCCAAAAGGAGTTTATCCAATGTGGAGAACTCCAAACAACAAAATCTGTCCCCTTCCCAAAGAAGTATTTCAGAAAATATGCTTTGCCATTTCACAGAATCATAGAAACATTGACTGGATCTCTGTCATCTAGTCCAGCCTCTATCTTGAAGCAGGATGGTAGCCAAAACAAAACCAGGTGAGATGTAGACTGCTCTCACTGTGTATGTCGAAAACTTCCAGGGATGGTGAGCCTGAATCAGCACGCACAACTTGTTCCAAAGATAGNGTGGGTCTATAGGTTTGGAGGGAAAAGTGTTACCAGTGAAAAGCAGGCCACGGTAAGGGAATACAGCTTTCAATGAGGGAAGCGTGCAGGAATTTCCCAAGGGCTGACAAGCTCTGCGTGTTTTTAAGTCCTGTTGAAACTGAAAGAACTGATAAACTTGGGCACTGAGAGCCCAGGAAACCTGCTGAAGGTCAACAGTGCACACGAGCGTGTAGGGTGGACCGCAGCATTGGAGTCAGATTCTGCCCTGCACAGGTGACAACTGCAGGGCTCTACACACACCTGATGAAACAAAGGGTCCCTGGGGGACTCCAAACAGCAGCGGAGAAGGCAAGACAACCCTTGGCTTGTGACACTGCAGCTGGCCCCCCACTGCTGCTCCAATGGGGCAACTGTGTGGAAACGTGTGAGTAAGTTGCACGAGGGAATAACTGAATGTGGTGCCTGAATAGTTATCTGCTGTTAATAACTTCAAGCTAATGAATAAAAAGTGTTTTCAAAAGTACTGATGGCAGTCTGTTTGTCCTTCCCTTTCCCCGTTCCCCCAGTACTCCAGGTGTAGCCTAAGAATTGTTTTTTTTCTTCCAATTACAAGCTCTTTTTTTTAAAAAGACAGTGTTTTTGAAGAATACTTCTTGTGTTTGAATTATCAATACTCCTATTGTATTAAACACATTTCTGCTGTTATTTAAAATCCCGGTAGTGTATCACCTTACAGAATATTGTGTGAAATCACACATGCTTGCTTAGAGAAAGTGAAATTGAAAACAAAATAATTTCCCAGCAAAAGTGCTGAGGTCCTTGCCACAGGTCCTTCAGATGGCTTGGGAGCCTAAAGCATTTTCTATCTCTCCCAAATGTGTTACTCATCCTTTCAGAATTACTTTCTTGCCTTAGAGAGACTGAGAATGTTTTCTCTGATGCAATCTCATCAACTGGTGGGACAAATATGGGAAATATATTCAGTGAGGGATGAAGAAATGGAGCTATGATTAGTAACATTAAATTTTAGGTCTTTTCCTGCTGGGTGGTGACATCAGGATGGGAGGTAGAAAGGATTAAGGAAATTCTAGAAGTGATCTAGACTACATCCTACACATCAGTTTCTGTACTTATGTTTTACTTGTTCCCTCTGTGAAATCTTCCCTGTGTATTCCTGTTCCTAGAGGTAAATTATTGTATTCTTCAGCAGACATTTCACCAACCTTTCTCTTTCACTGCTTTCTATCTCTATACAAGCATGGAGGTTTTTTTGGAAATGACGCTATTGTAATATCTTATCCAAATATGAGGCATCATTGGAGACTGCAGAGAGGAGAAGGAAAGCTTATGAAGACAAAAATTTTTCTCCCCATATTTAACTATTTTCTTTTGACAATTGATAAGAAACACTTGCAGAAATCTTGGACAAATCTTAAAAAAAAGGTGCTCCTTAGATGCACAATAAAACTTATGAAGGATTTGAGCCAGAGTTGGCATTCTGCTGCCTTGAACCTCTCCCAAAGCGTGCCTGACAGTTCTGCTGGTAGGAATCTGTGTTGAATTCAATCTTCGGGGTTTTTTTTTTATTCCAGTCGAACGGCTGCTGAAGTTTTCACTATATACCCATTAGCCTGGACTATACTATGTATCCATTAGCCTGGAGCCTAATGTCTTTGGGTAGTTAATATGTGCTCCTTGCTCCAGAGAAACTCCGAGGGATATAAATAGTAGTTTATTGTCTGAATAAAAGTCTTTGAATTTCTTGCACATCCATAGGATGTGACTTCTCAGAGGAAGTCACTGCTCTCTTAAAAGGCTGATAAATAGTTTGTAGTAGTCAGTGAGTGAAAGAAGGGAGTATCACATCCTGCTTGGGAAGTGAAAGATAATGCTGTGTGTAAATTTTCTTTCAGACAGTTTCGTTTTTGACATCAGAAATGCTAACTGGTTTTGGCAACTTTATCCTGTGCTTCTGTGTATTGATAGAATACAGATACCTCATGAATCCTCCATATATGTCATGGTAACAGAGAAGCCCTTACCTCGTTTACCTTACACTGACGAAGATCTTTTCATTGAAACAATGTGTGCCTGATGTGCACAGCTGCTGTAATCTCTCTTCATTATATCTCTGTGGCTTTGCCCCGGGAAAGCTGGGCAAGACTGTTTTGGTCAGAGTGAATGACCATGCTGTACTGCCGGGGCTTTTCTCTCTTGCTTCTCTCATTCTATCCCTTCTCATGTTTCCCTTTCTTGGCATGCATGTGGGCTTGTATGCAGGCCTGCAAGCAGAGCTGTGGCAGTTGTGTTGATGAATGCTAACTAGGCGAAAGCTGGTGTAGCTCCAAGCAATCATTTTCCAAGTAATTCATTTGGATACTGAACACCCAGCCGGCAGGTTTTCTGCATCTACCCAAGGGATAGCTCTTTGCATTAATTTAACACTCCTTCCAGCAGGACATTATCATCCCTTTCTACCATTTCTTTTCCTGGTTTTCTTTGCTATTTGTATGATGCAGTATGGCTGGATCTATACCTAAAAACAATCTCTAGCATAATTCCTTCTAAACACACAAGTCTGCAGGCTCACATGCCATGTTGGCCAGGTTGTTATTCATAAGGGAAGTCTCACTGTCAGCATACACCCCTGCCCTCACATGTGCTTTAGACTTCTGTAGTTTAAGAATCTTCTAGTTCAGGAAGCAGGAGGTGCATGCAGCAATTCCTATTTTCTTAGGAAGAGATATCTAAGAAAGGATAAAAGAGTCTTGCTGCCCTGTTAGAAGGTGTTTTCTTCTGCTTTTCTGAATTAAGCCATGCAGTCTCTCTTCTGTCTCAGTGGAAAAACGATATATATACATATACACCCATATATACAGAAATCTTATATCTGAATTCTTGTGGCAGTTGGCCTGGCTGTCAGGAGGCTAAGACACCTTATGGAGAGAGTGATGAGGAGCCTTGCAGGAGCCAAGGTGAGGACAAAAGTCAATGGGATCTGTCTCTAGACAGCTAGTAACATAAGACAAACCCACAACTTGACTGAAATAAGATCATGTTACTTAAGTAATTGTCTAAGTAGGACACTTATGACCCTGTAAGATAGCTGTGTTATCTGGAGACCCTCATCTTGGATAACATCTTACCTTGAAGACAGCAGTTGACAGGCATCAGCTTCCCAGGAGACATGAAATGTCAGGTGTGCACCTTGGCAGCCAGTAGATATAGATGGGTCCCAAATGAGAAACTGCAGGGCAGGAGTCTAAAATAGATGGCAGAAACTGCTGTGTCCAGAAAGCTCCTCTTACTGACCCATAGGGAGTCTGTTTCAAGCGCATAAGGCCCTTGCCTCTAAAATCTGGTCATTGACATGCCTCCTTGACAAATTACTTCTCAGGTGTACTTACTGAGGACAAAGCCAATATAGTGCAGGAAAACAGTAATTTCTGTGAAACGTTTGTCTGGAATAGAACACAATGTCATGGGGCCCATGCTTCACATAAATACCATAGCTGTTGCACACTTATGTGTCCACTGCTGTTTAGGTGCTTGTTTTACAGATGCACAGCACAATTGCTGCAGTTATTCTTGAAAGTGTGTATCACATGGAATGCTTCAAGAGTTAGAACAATGCAGTAAACAAAGTTGCTTATGTAACACATTATCTCTATATGTAATTTTAAATAGCCATTGATATGCATCTCAATATTCATTAGTTTTCTAACTGTTAAATGTACCCACACCATTTTCTGGACATAGAGAAAATGTGAACAGATGCAAATATTTTCCTGAACATTTATTTTAGTGTTGAGAGGTATCAGGGCTTGAAACAAATTTGGAGGAAAATATCTTCTGATAGAAGGCTGGTTACAGCCGCCCCTCCCCCACCAGGTTAGGGAAAGAAATATTCCTTGGAGGAATGTGAAAAGGGAGAAAAACCTATTTATTTAACAAACACACGGGAAAAGAATAATAATGCTAAGTAATAAAATCTTTCACTTTGGAGAGAACTTGGTAAGTTTAAAGTCTTTTTGTGGGTGCGGCTCTGTCCTCTTCGGAGCTGGGTCAGCATGGGGGCCCCCTCCTGTCCCAGGCCTCGGTAGAAAGTTCTCTCAGATGATGCTTTGGTGTTGTTGCACAGTTCCAGAAGAAAAGAAGAAGAAGCCAAAGTCCCAGAAAACAAACGCTCTGTCTCTCTCCGGAGAAAACAGAGCCGAAAACTGGCTGAAAAGCAAGAAGGGTGCTTCCTCCACTCCTCTCGCCACAGCCCAAAGACTCAGAGGAGCAGTGACCTTGGAGCACAGACTGCTTTGAAAAGTTCATTCGGTTTTTCCCTCTCCTCCCTCTCAGGCTCAGTTTAAAGGCACAGAAAAGCACAGGGTTCATGTCTGGACATAGAGCCTGTCGAGAGGGGATCATAAAGTCACCCCAAGACAAGAGATAAAGTCTAGTTTCTGCAAGGATGTAGTTTCCCTGTGCCTTTAAAAACTGGCATACTCAAGAGTGTTTTGCAGTTGCCACACATATTAGTAGCAGTTCCTGTACTTCACCTAATTTAGCTTCAAGATCCAACATTTCCTTCAGATATTTGTCCTACTAAAAAAAGTCATCCTCCTCCATGGTGTTTTCACACAAGCATCTCATTTTTTTTAAGATTACCCATCACATGGTGACACAAAATTTGAAGAGCTCTTTTAAAATCCTTCCACACACAAGACCAAGGAATAGCAAATAAGAATAGGATGAGAAGATGTGGATCATACGCTTCTCTTGACCCAATAGAAATGTCGCTAAAATTTCAGACCATACACATTGGTCTGTAACTGTAGATGCTTATTATCTGCTTCTCCATTTTCAGTTGCAAGCAAGGTTCAAGAACAAAATCTCAGTTTCTTGTGAACAGGGTCTTTCTCTTATCCTGGAACTGTAACAGTAGGAAGCAAAATAAGAAATACAAACAACTATAAACTAATACTACAAAGTTAAGACTTTGGTGAAATTGACTTCAACAGTTCATACAATTTTACCACTGATTCAGCAGTTGATCAGGACCCTACCTTATTTATATTACAAATTGTAGAATCGTAGAATATCCAGAGTTGGAAAGGACCCAGTAGGATCATCAAAATTCTGCACAGGATAGCACCAGGAGTCACACCATATCCCTGAGAGCTTTGTTCAAATGCTTCTTGACCTCTGTCAGGCTTGGGGCTGTGACCGCTTCTCTGGGGATCCTATTCCAGTGCCCAAACACCCTCTGGGGAATGAACTTTTTTCTAATATCTGACCTAAACCTCCCCTGATACAGTTTCATGCCATTCCCTTGGGTCCTGTCACTGGTCACCTGACAAAAGAGATCACTGACCCTTTGCTTCCCCTCACACGGAACTTGTAGACTGCATTGAGGTCTCCCCTCAGTCTTCTCCTCTCCAGGCTGAAAAGACCAAGTCACCTCAGCTGCAGCTCGTATCACTTTCCCTCAAGGCCCTTCACCATCCTCGTGCCCTCCTTTGGACATTCTCTAGCAGCTCAAAGTCTATTTTGTATTTTGGCATCCAAAACTGTCCCCAGCACTTGAGGTGAGGCCGCCCCAGAGCAGAGCAGAGTGGGACAATCCCCTCCCTTGCCCAGCTGGCAATGCTGGGTCTGATGTCCCCAGGACACGGGTGGCCCTCTTGGCTGCCAGGGCACTGCTGGCTCATGTTCAACTCAGGATGACCAGGACCCCCAGGGCCCTTTCTGTTGTGCTGCTCCTCAGCATCTTGTTCTCCAGTCTGCCTTCAGCAGTACAATTTTTTTTTTTAATGTTTACCTGTGTATAAGTTCATTGCATTATAATGCCATTCTTCTGCTGTATTTCTACTTGTCATTTCAGAGGTTTCTGCTCAGCCAAGAGATGTTGTGCTGCCACCTGTATCAGTGGAGCCATGACGCATTGTGAAGCACCCAAACTGATGATGCCTGACGTGTGGCTCAGGTTTTTGAGCCACACAGAAGCCTGAGTTTCACTACACCCCATATTCATTCACCTGTCTCTAAAGGACGATATGATAAGAATTTTCTAGACAGCAGTCCTAATAAAATGGAAAAAGTAAAGACAGAGGATAAACTGATGAAACTTATACACAAAAATTAATTACCTTTCATTTTCTTCTTAATTTCAATCTGTTTCATAAGAGTTTCTTTGTAAACAGAAGAAAATATTAAGAATATCTGGTATTTTCTTTCCAGATATTAACCACGATTATTTTCTTTCCATCCATCCATCCATGCATTTCCCCTCCCAGTCTTCACTCACAGGCTTATAAAATATTTATTTCCTCTAGTGCCTTGCTTCTTGTCCCTTGCCCCAGAAACCTCAGTTATTCTTGCTTTACCTGCCATTTGTCCCAGTCTCTCTGCTTTCAAAACATAACTACCACATTAGAAAACCTCATTCAGTGCCAAAAAAATATCAAGCAGGGATACCTGAACATGATAAAAAAAGCAAGATGGGACAAAGAAAAAAGTAAGAGAAAACACAGTTTTTTCTTTAGAGACGTGGAAATAGTGATAATGGCTGTTTTAAGTATTTTCCATCACAAAAAGTCACCTGAGTAAGAAAATCCCAGCTAATACTCAGGTCTTTATTTTCCACCTTTCCCTCCCCTTCTCTGGGTATTTTTCTTCTTTTAGCACACTTAAAGCATTCCAGTCACCTCTACTTTCACTGAAGGGAACAGATCCTGTTTTATATAAACCTCAGGCCTCTGTTCTTGAGAGCCTTTTTATAGTTGTAGTATTGCAGTTTATAAAGAAGATGCCTTAGGAAAGTTCTCTTAGGCTTAAAAAAGATTATCTGATATTCTACTGACAAAGAACATCTTTCTTCCTCTCAGTAAAAGATGCTGAAAACAAACAAAAAGCTACAAGAAATAGAACAGATGGTTGATTGTTAAAAAAAGACAGTCAGCTATCTTTTGGAGAGCAGGGGGCATATGATAAAGCCAGAATAGCCAAAAAAATCAAATCATATTAAGCCTTGCTAAGGAAAATCAAAAATATACGCACAGTAGAGAAGAAGATTTTCTTGTTGCAGAAATAGAAGATAGGACAGGAAAAATATTCAGGAGCCAGGATGCAGTGTAGAAGGGATTCAGTTGTGGAACAAACATGATGTGACCTTTGCTTCCTTTTCCAATAAGGATGATGCAAAACTGCCAGCAGAATTATACTTAGAATTGGAAATTGCCATGCCTACCTGTAGAAAGGCAGCATACACAGACTGAGATAGCAGATGAAGTCTCTGGAACACACGTGGTCTGATCTATAGTTAGGTCCAGCAGAAAGATTTTATGATTGATCTGCTGGAAGTGATACTGCTTGACTGCAGAACAGTAAAGATGATCCATGTCAAGGAAAGGTATTCAAGAACAAACCTGATACGATCTGTCCAACAGAAACCTCATGAGCAAATTTTAGAAGAATGACACAGGAGTATAAAAAAATATCGGTTGCATTAAATACATTGGCAAAAATCATTAAAAAAAAAGGATTGCCAAAGATGCTTTTAGTCATGTTAAATAGCCCCTTTGACAACATGTATTTTTTTAACAAATGGTGAATGATGGACTTACCCCACCTGATTTCAAAAAAACATATCATAGAATGGTAGCACATAGCCAGGTTAAAATGATGGAAATGATCATTACTACGGAAGACATTAGGAAGGAAGACAAAAGGAAATGGTAACAGACACTACTGACAGGACTGGCTGAAGCTACTGGTGGAGTCCTCAGAGGCTTGACAGACTGATCTTAGAAAGTAATGACTTGGAAACAAGAAATGAGAATGTAATAATTAAATTTTCTGATAGCGCAAATTTGGGAGGCATCATCAATACACAGGAGAGTCAGAATAACAAACAGGAAGAACTAAATGACCTGGTCAAGGGAGCTAACTGAGAAGGGACAAAATTCAATCATGCAAAGTGCCATCTCATGCATTTGGCAAGCTCTGCTAATATAAACAGAGAGCTCATCAACTGAAAGTGACAGAGAAAAAGAAAGATTTAATGTTTTAATCAATCACAGGATGACTGTGACCCTCAAATGTTGCTGTTGTCATGAGAATAAATATATCGGGTGAGGTAGTCCCACTCAAGACAGGGAATTAATAAATCCCTCTGAATAAAGCTCTTGATGAGCTCTTGCATGGTCACACACATGCAAAAAAGACAAATTCAGTCTGCCGAAAGTGGCAATTAGTGCTACTAAGATGATCAGAGGAATGACAAACCTATCTTACACAAGGAGAGTAAAAGCACTTGGCTTGTTTAGCCTCGCCACACAAGGGAAGAAAACAGGGTATAATTGCCCTCTCTAATACCAGGCAAGAGAAGAGCTATTAAAGCCAAAGAGTAGTGCTGGCACAAGAACAAATGAGTGTAAGCAGTCATGAGTAAGTATGGGCTAAAATTAAATGAAGGTTTGTGTGAAAGGAGTGAGGTACTGGGACTGCAGTTACTGGATCGCATAAGAGGGGCAAAATTTAATTAGGTTTGAAATGAAGCTTCACACATCTCTGAATGAGATTATGTGGAGTGTTTTCTGGTGTTAAAAATGGACCAGACTCAGAAGCTCTCTTCCATTACTGTGGTTTTTGCTGCTATTTTTGACAATAAGAACATATGGCTGATATTACAGTCATACAAGTTTTTAAGGGCCCCTTTATGTGTTATAGGAGTGTACAGAAGATTTTTATATACTGTAGATTTCTTGAATGTGTTCATGGAGCCACAGAAAAAGATTATGAGGGAAATTAATATGGACCACCTGTTCAGTCCATCCCATCACCAGTGCCATATTCTTAAATGTTCTGCACCGTTAAAGTCACATATTTAAGGCTTCTATCACTTTTCTTGAGAGATTATTTCAGGGTCCAGTTGATCCTTCTTAATAGCAATTCCAAAATTACACTTTCCTGAGAACAATTCCAAATTTACACTTTCCTTTACAGTCATTACCCTATTCTTAATTGTTTTCTGGAGGTGCAAAGTATTTCAGATGCTTCTCAACATTTAGTGAATATTTAGTCATTTATATTTCCCTCATAACTTATCTTACCATCCATCATTGCTACAGCTCTTGCTATAGTGTTTGTAATCCTGTTGTCAAAGAAATCAATTATATTCTGCCAAATAGAGCTCAGGAAGCAGGAGAATGCATGTCTCTAACATTTCACTTTGAAAAATTTATACTATTTCAAAAAATGTAACACTGGGAATTTTGCTTTTTGAAGTTAAATGCAAACCCTGGTGAGTTTTGAGACCAGCACCTGTGCTATTAATGAGAGTTTTCCTCCACAATGACCTCTGTGACTTCACTGGTGGAAGCTCTGGTCTGGTATTGCGAGCATCTTTTCCTGAAATAGCTGGCATTGACCTGAAAGCACCTCTTTCCCACAGACACTGTGCTGGAACAAGTCAAAAACCTGTCTCTTCTCATGATAATGCTCTGAAAGGAAAAAGAAAAAAAAAAAAAAAGAGAGAGAGTCTTTTATATGTCTTGAGTTCTTATATTTTTATTCATTGTTTAAAGATATATGTGAACACTGATATATTATGAACACAGCCATGTAAGAGCACTGGGAAAGTGGGAGGGGAGCAGTTCAGTCTCCCTTTTTCTGGGCCATTGCAGAAGGCAGCACTGAACTCACCTTCCACTTTAAGGGACTGAAGCTGCAATGGCAGTGAAGACCAAAACCCAGGCACACTCAGAAGTAAGAATATCAACTGTATTTGTTCATTTTCTCCCTGAAAATAGGTTTAGATGCTTATGACAGTGCAGTAGATATTAATGACTAAGAATGCTGGGATATTTTTTTACATTATCTTCCGAGTTTTATAAAGTACAATAGCCAACTGCTTTTAGCTCTCTCCTTAGAGCTGTTCAGAAGAGCTACAAACTATTCATCTCCCAGTGTACCTAAGAATATTGATAACTTTTGCTTTACATGAAAAAAAAATATGCTGCCACATTTGCATTTGCTACACAGGATGCAGACTTCTGTATTTGTTTGCCTTCCTAAAGCCTTTGTAGGTAATTACTGCAAAGAGATATCTAAAGGATACTTTTTCTGAAAAATTTGTTACACTTTCAGGTCCAAGTCAATGAACAATAATTCCACCTATAAGAAAATAAATTTCTGCAACGTTTGCTCAATTTTTCTAGTCCCAAACCTAAAAAGACCCTAAATTGTGTGTAGAATGCTAGTAAAATCTTGACATAATCAATTAAGTTGCAAAATATAGGGGAACTACAGAATTAAGTTTATTGTTTCCTTTAGACAACAGTTGATTTTTACGTAAGACTGATGATAAGTTTTGTCCCCTCTTTGAGGGATTAGCAGTGTTTAAATTTGCTGCTAAATTTGTTGCTTTTTTGTTTATTTATAGCACAATGGGAGAGGTGTCTCTGACAACCACTGGGTCTCTAAGTTTTATGTAAGAAGCACATAAATCTGACTGCATGTTTTATTTTTCTGGAAAACAGAAGATGTGCGAGGAATCAAGCCAGGAGTGTCATGACCTAATTTTTTCAAAGGGAGTGTGTTAGACCTAGATTTTCAGTTAATGGAACATCTTGGGAAAAGCATCTTTACAGCAATCCATCTTGATTGCTCTGTAAGGACAAATGGTTGATTTATGCATATGTAGATCAGAAAGAGACTGCTTAATGGTTTTTGTTTCTGCATTGTTGGTTCAGACCCAACAAGCCAGCCATTAAATATTACTAATTTTTGCTGAGATTTGTGGTAGCTTCCTGGATGATTCTGATACTAAAAACTTGAAGTAAGTAATTGCTCTGTTCTCTCCTAAGCAAAAGATAGCTGGTCTGCAGTAGTCTGATAACATACAGTATCCAGAGGAATAGCGGACTTCAAAAGATGGATATCTCAAAGTTAGAGACTACATTTCCTATTCAGAAGTCCAGGTATTCATTTAAGGTGGCTTAGTGCTTGATTAGGTACCTACAGATATACTTTAATCAAATTGTAATTATTCATTCAGAAAAAATAAGGAGCTATTCTTAAAAATTCAGCACTATAGCTGAATAAGTTACATAGTGTAAGAACAACACGCACATGAATAATACAGAAAATATAACAATAAACAATATAGAAATTAGATGTGCTTATACAATGATATGTTTTTGGTTGGTAGACACCTTCTCTCTGTCAAACTTAATAAACCACTTTATCCTTGTGACTGTCCTTGGTCACCCAAAACCTTCCTTAACTAAAATAAAGACCTTGATTATCATATCCTACCGGAAAAAAAATTATCGTTCTACCTGTGGAACTTGACCCCAGAGATCATTACTACCAACACCACGTTAATTTCTTCCAAGGAAGAATATGCTGACATGGTGGAAGCCCCAAAATAATATTAAGATGTAAGAGGAGATTGGAAAATTGCAGACTCAAGACTCCTTAGTCAAAGAGTGGAGTGTCAAAGACACTGTTTACATGCTGAAAAGCTCATTGCTGACAGAAATTTGCCTATGGCAATGCTGTCACCAGCACCTCTTCCATGTTTATCAGAAAGAGCCAAGTTTTGCTATGAAATATTCATTTCTGGTAGATCCAGCTGCTCAACACTGTCAAGAGGGTGTCTGTCAGCCTTGGAGGCAGCTGTATGTGTAAATTAATCACTTTGGTCTTATCAACAGCAAATGATTCTCACTAGAAAACTTATTTTCTTTTTAAAGGAAAAGCGTCTCTCACTTTTCAGTCCACATCACTAAAAGCAGGAGCACATCTGAAGTGGCTGCAGCAGATTTGTGATGGAGATATTTTTCCATCACTTGATATTAGAAAGGGTAAGAGGAACAGGACAAAGAGGTGTCTCTCTTTAGGGGAGAAAGTAAAGCCGATATGCAATTTTTTGGCTCATCTTGTGATTCAGTCTTGCCAGCAAGTCTTTTGTTCAGATTGGATCAGATTGGCTGCATTCCTGTTGGTAATCCAAGCAAAGATTCTGGCACAAAATATCTTCTCCAGAATTAGATCTGAAACTTCTTTTGTTAGGAACTTTAAAAATTAATACTGAGAAGTAATGGTTGCTACTGAGTAAAAAAATTGAACACAACAAAAGTATTAAAGTATTCAATTCTGCATTTGTCAGCAATGATACTGTGTCGAAAGAAGAACATACACAAGTTAACATGCTCGTTATTTTCCTTTGAAACTTAAAAATAAACTCCCAATTCTTAAAGATTTTATGCCTCTAGAACGGTGGAGAAACTTTGAGCCCTTACTGTAGCTCAACCTGTACAATTTGCTGTTTGGAAGATGCATCTTGGTTTTGTGGATACCTCTAAAATCAGTGTGATTTCAGCAGAAGACAGAAGGATCTGAACCAAATGGCACAAGGTCTTTGCATCCTTTCTTCCCACCAGCAGCCTCTAGTCAATGGAAAAGGGCAAAGGGAAACTGAGTGACACTTCCCAGGCATGTCACAGAGGAGGAATTACTGGATCACTTCAGTTTCTTGCTAGAGTCTTCATGTAAGCAGTTTCTAAAACACCCTGTCCAAAATGGAGAGCTTTGATATAAGGAAGTCAGCCCCGTGGAAAAAATTAATGTTTCTGTATGGAAAAAATCATTTCTGCAAAGTAATAGAAATTATCATCTATTGAATAAAAAGCACGAAGGGCCAGTTCATTTAAATGTCGGGAGGTTTTTTTTGCCTGTGGACCTCTAAAAATTTTTAGCTCCTTTTAGACATTTTTNCCTAATTTGTTTCAAATAAGAAAAAATTGTCCTCCAGTTTTCATATGGCCTTAGAAGTTGTCCACCAGTGCCCACAGAATCACTGGACACTTGCTAAAAAATCACTGCATTCAGCAGATTCAGTACTAGAATTCATTTTGTCTTCATTTATTTTCCCCTCTCTGACAAAACTGTGACAAGTTTCCCAAGTCCTAAATCTATGAATAGCAATAAGTACTTCCATTAAGATTTGAAAATAAAAAGCAAAGAGAGACAGATCAGGGAGCCAAACTACTCCTGGAGAGGCAAGCAAGCCCACTGAGTCAAGTGTTCAGCAGCTGTTGTGAAGTGACTGCTGCTCAGGTACTGGTTTTAGTGGATTGGGGTTTTTTGCGTTTTTTGTTTGGGGGATTTTTTGTACTAGATAAGGTACTGGCCTAAACACAAAGTTGTACCATGTCTCTCTTGCTAAGCAGAAACATGAGCCCTTTGTTCATAGATGAGAAAGTTGCCAGGCTGCAAAAAGGCAAATTGTGCAAAACCTGTGGATGCCTTCTTCTTACAGATCGCACCATTTTATAATCCTTTTCCTGCCCCCAGATTTCAAATTTCTCTTTGCACATTCATCCATTGCTCAGGCATGGGGTGGCACTGGAGGTTGTTCAAGAGACTCCTTTGTATTTTTACTTGATACCATAATCATTGTGTCTTTATCTACTGGATTTGAAGTCATCAGGTCAAGTATTGATTTCTAGCATCAAAGCCTTGGTGGTGACTTTAACCATTCAATTGTCCTTAATAGCCAATTCTACACCTTTCTCTGCTGTCTCTCTCTATTGCTGACTGCAGAATAGCCCAACATAATATTGCTAGCACTTCTCTCTGTATTCACACATCTTATACTGAAATAATGTGAATCCCTCAACTGCAGATTGCCATAATTTATCAAAACTGAAAAATAGGAAGCAGGAGGGAAAGAAAGCAGTTTTCAGATATCTCAAGTGTAATGATCAGCATGATATAATTTCTAGTAATTTTGGAAGTAATAAGAGGTCAAAGTTTCCAAGGAGGTTATGTGACTTTCTAAAATTCATCCATTCTCTAAAATGCTCTTGTTACATCAAACAGAATTTCACATGCAGAGACACACCAAGGTGTACAGCAGCATTGCAATTCCTAGGCATCTGATACATTAATCTTATATTTTCAAATAAATGTAAACCAGGACTCCTAATCTCACAAGTGGCTTGTGGCTGTAGTGGCCAGCAAACAGCCAGTGGTACAGCACCTGTGTGCAGAGCTGGGCATTCCTGGAAGGAAAAGTCATGGAGGAGAGATATCTGCAGTTTGCAGTCCCAGGACTTGCAGGCTGCCCGGTGGGCTGGGTGCCTGTCAGACACTTGGAGAAGGAGCCCTGAGGTGGGGACGGGGTCTGCATCCCCCTCACACACAGCATTGCACTGACCTGCTGCCCAGCACTGGGGGGAAAGACACCTCTAGATACACTGCTGCACAAGATAAAAGACTGTGGCAGTTCTTCTTGTTTCAAATAAGAAAAAGCTGTCCACCAGCTTCACATGGCCTTGCAAGTTCTCTTGTTGAGAAAAGACATATTAATTCTCTCAGCAGAAGAAGGCCTTTTTCAACCCTTATGTACTTCTGCTTCCCTCTTACCTTCCCTCAAGAACAAAGTGGGTGTATGATGCCTTTATTTGGGTTTCAGTACAAACATCCCTTTTCTTTTCCTTCTCTCTAGTAGGCTTTTTAGTTTGACATATACCATAATATGACTAAAAATATTTGAGATTCATGGGTAAATTTAAAGCAGAGAAAAATCCTATGAGAGGGAAGTCTACAGGCAAGGCTCTTCAAGGGTCCTGCCATTGCACCACTCTTGAAATAGAGAAACTATTAGGCTGCATCACTTATCTTCACTATCCACCTAATAATGGAGCCAGACTACCTGGGATCTAACCTCACTGTTCCAATAGGATTGCGTGTGGGCACTACAGACAGCTTTAATAACAATTGAGAAGACAGCCATTCATTCCTTAAAATGCACAATATTACTTGTTTTCCATTACAGCAAACAATAACAACAAACTAGTTAACAACTGGTTTCTTACCCTAGATTGACACAGCCTGGTATTTCCTTAGTGGATATCTGACAAAACACAGAGGCAGCCTCGACCAGTGCACTTCCAGATTGATGATTAAGCATAAAGAACTGTTTTTAGCAGGATGCTAAAAAAACAAAGATAGTAATTTAGAAGTATATAAATGTCCTTTCTCTATGCGTATATTCTCTAAAAGGACTCTTTCAGCTTTCCTCATTTCTCTGGATGCTGTTATACAATCCTCCCCTCCATCCCTCTGGGGTCTTTGGAGCTGCCTGAAGATTAGACTCATTCTGGTGTTCTATGTACTCCTGTGGAAATGCTCCTTATATATATCGGTCCTTGTTGATTAATGCCAAACTTTAACTGATGTCTACTGAGTTCAAACACTTATAGCAGGACTCTTGCCAAATTTTCCATGCACACATTATCTTTACAATGGGTATCTTATATTTTATACATGGTTCAGGCACCACTAAATGTAATGGAAAAACTCCTGAATTATAATAGTATCGAAAAGTGAGAGACAAACTCTTTAAAAGCATATCAGTGTCAACCTGAGTATTTTCCAGTGCCCATCGAAGTTGAAGGAGCAATAGTAAGTTCTGGATCAAATCTGATGAGGCAAGAAACGAAAACTCCTTAAAAGCAAAAGCCGAGAATGAAAAAAATCAATGATAGCCTATGCCAAGGAGTGACAGAACCCAGGAAGTTATTCCTTTGAGTTTTTAAACAAACAAGCCAATACACCTAACTCAATGTCACTATCTCACAGTACAAGACTTGCTGGTGTTTCCAGTGGTTTTTTGTTTACATTGTTTTGTTATGATTTTTTTTTGTTTGTTTGTTTGTTTTGTTTTTTAAATCTTAGTGGTTAATGGTGGTTGCTGTCAGGAGATGGAAACTTTAATGCAAAGCTGGGATGGTCCAACTGTAATTCAAAGCTGAAATGACCAAGTGACCTCAGCTGCAACTCAAGGCTCTTCGCTATCTTCATCGCCCTCCTTTGGACACTCTCCAATAGTTTAGTGTACTTCTTATACTGTAACACCCAAAACTGCTTCATATTTGTCACACTTTTGTCCCAAGCCATAACACACCTCCTTGTAAAAAACAAAACAAAATACTTTTAAATGTGAAAACTATCAAACAAGCACACAAGCTTTCTCTGTGTTTTGGTGGGTGCAGTTGTTTGGAGGTTATAGCTCTGCTATTACTGCAGTGGGGTTGCAAACTGCTTAGAGTACTTTGATTTAATTGAAATAAGTAGGTTAGGACATTACTTATGGAAACTCCACACATTCCTGGACACCACCTTCCTATTTAAATTGCATCTCAGAAGCTTGTGAGACCTCATCCTAGTGCTTGCAAGTAGCTTTTTGTAGCCATACAGCATTTTGTCTGCTAAATAATACATGTACACAATCCCCTGTGCCCAAGATGTTTCTGGGTAACTGAAAGATTACATCAG
Organism: Edolisoma coerulescens; assembly: GCA_013397115.1. NCBI lineage: Eukaryota > Metazoa > Chordata > Aves > Passeriformes > Campephagidae > Edolisoma > Edolisoma coerulescens. The sequence goes on from VWZW01002092.1 coordinate 226,170, forward strand.
CCTAATCCACAAATATTTGGAGTAGTATTGTTAATGTCTCCAGTGGGGGGAAGTGTCAGCTATTTCACTAAAACAGAGTCAATGTTTTCTGTCAGTTATTAATACATGGCTTTTAACTGAGGGAAATTCTGTGATCCCTACTAAATGAATTTGTCTTTTGTTTTCTTTCATGGAGTATTTTGAATGAACTCCTGTGCTCCCAGAGAGATCTGAACATAATCCTAGAATATTTGACCTGCTGCATTTGGGACATCTGAAAAGTGTTTGGCTGCAAAGCAAGTTTAGCTTGAAAAACTTTAGCTTCTTTTTACTTTTCTTTTTTCTTGCATCATATGCAAAAATTATATATCTTTCTTGTGCCTTGACAACATACAAGATGAACCCGAAATATGGAAATAATAGAGTCAGTTTTCCTAGGATCAAAAAGGTTGTGGAGTTTTCTTGCTTTCTGTTTTAGATCTAACGCAGCTCAAGGAAGTAACGTTCTGAACCAGAAAACAGGAAGGAATATTAATCAAATATGAAAAGGTTGCTGGAGAAAGAACAGCCTCAGAAAACGTTTTTAAAGATCACTTGTCAAGAACACCATTATTTCTTTGGCCTAGTTTATGCCAAATTTTTGAAGAAATGGATAGTAAATTTCAGTTCCAGAGTACACCGTGTTCATGTATACTGTAGGGCTGCTTAGTGCCTAAAGAAAAGTGCTTAATATTGGCATTTTAAAGAGATCTTCAGTTCTCCAGGTACTGGAACTCTTTTGTGATTATTTGCTCTCACCCGAGCCAAAGGGCTGCTTCTACCTCCCAACTGAGGAGGATGATTCTTAGAGCTGGGCATCTGATGCACATTTTTTTTATTAGCTGAAGGTTGTTATTAAGTATCTGAGCAATTGTTGGCCTCAGAAGCTGACAGAGTGTGGTGTGACTTCAGGACCCCATGCAGGTCCCATCCCTGAAAACCCCCAGCATAAGCCACCCCCTGTGCACATTCCTGAGGCATCTGAGGGGCACCAGGTCCCACTCTTCAGACAACAGTAACCTAGAGAGAAGCTTTAATCTATGGAATGAGTGTGAAAATGCCATTTGATAGAAAGAGAAATTGGTTTTGAACTTCTCATACAAGTTATTCCAATGAAAAAAGAATTTGGCTGGTAAGCCTTGTGTTTATAACTAATGGATGATTTAGTTAACAACAGAAGTAACAAGTTTGTGATTTTACAGAAGCAGATTTATAAAGTAAAATTTCTGATATATACTCAGTGAAAACTGTAAGGAAGAAAAGATGTTACTGATTTTACAAGTATTTTACAGTTTGGTCACTTTTCCAAAACATCTAGAAAATGAAAGAAGTTTAAAAAAATCCACCTTTTTTTCCCTGAAGTAAAGCAAGGCCAGTTCTAGCATTTCTCATGGATGGTTGCTAGTGATTATTTTAGGGAGAAACTATATTTTGCAGTAGAAATACTGTATTTTACCGCTGCATCATTGTTTTGACAACAGACTATTCACCTCTGTAAACATATACCCTTGCTTTAGAAGCATCTATCCATCATTTTACCAAGGCCCTTTGCTTCAAATAAGCCAATTTACTTTACCACTATTATTAGGGTATCTACTAGGATTATTTGGTACTTGTAAATCATATATTCAAACCTTTTCTGGACTTAGGTTTGCAGATGCAGTTCCCACCTCAACAACATTGCTGGAGATGTGGAATGTGAAATTCAGACCAGTTCTCATCTTCCTTGTCCTGCTCTGGCATCCCTACCATCCATAGTTATACATCATCCACCAGCTGACAGCTTCTTGGGGAAAGCACACAGTGCATGCCTTGAACTCTGCCTGCAGCTCAGCCAGGTTCCTGCTTGGGCTGTCTTGCCAGTGTATCAACTGTCTGCACATGGAGTGATGGCAGGCTGTACTCTCAAGTTACACACTGCATTTAGTGGCACTCAAAGAAGTTTTAATGACTTTTCCATTCACCAGCTGCAATACAACCTGTCTTTCTTGCAGTCTGTCGCACCTAGAGTTGCTATCTTTTCTACACCTTTTTCTCTTAGATTTTATGTTTTTGGCACCTGTGTGTCAAGAGGTATAAGTGAAGGTGGTGTGTGTGATTTGGCATTGTCACAAAGCAAGACCTTCCTGCCAAATGGGTAACTCCTTGACAGGAACACGTGAAGCATCCAGACCAGATTTTCCCCAGTATTTCATCTATTTCTCAGAAAAATATGATGTCAACCTGTTTCTACCATCCCAAACCAGGACTGACATACCCTAGCAAGAGCTAATGCATAGAGTGTGGATTTCTCTGCATATTTAGCTAAATATGTTTATCTGTATTACTGAGATCTTTGTAGCTGCCCTCTTCTATCCAATCTTTAGCTGAGGTGAGTTAATTTCAATGACAAGATAATAGGCTTGGTCAGTGTATAACAGAGTGGTTCCTTCTCTGCAGGACCCCACACTCATCCTATTTTAAGGCAGACTGCCAAGTTTCAATGGATGACTTGGCAGGCTGGGGGAAATCTAGACACATCCTTCCCTGGTGCTCTGAAAGCAGAAGGACTGGGGAACCAGGGGCACGTTCTCCTTCCAAATTTCACATTTCTTCAGTGTAATTCTCAACTCTATAACATGTATGTTCAGGCTCCCATGTGCTTTCCAAAGATTCCTCTGTATAGAGTATTGGTCTTTTTCCACCAGGTCTTTATGTGTGTCTACTTACAAGGATTGTTATGCACTGAGTGGTTTGGGCTGCTTCCAGACTGTGGGCAGCACTGCACGTCCAGTTGCCACAGCTTAATGCAAGCCATTTATTAAACTGTCAAAATTGGCTAAGCACCAAATGCTGACTCAAGTGCTGGATATTTTTGTAAGGTGTTTATAAGCTTTTGGTGTTGCGAACTGGGGGTATTTGAGAATGTGAATACAGTGAAAGATGCTGCTAATGGCAGTAACACAGACGTGACTTCAGTAATCAGCAAAATCGATACATGATACTGTAAATAGCTGCACTGGACAATTTGAGACAAACTTCACTGAAAATGTCTATGGTTTGTAAACGTTTGTTGGAGGCAAGCTCACTTTTTTTTTTTTTAAAGTAGTTAAGGTAGTTAAGGGTCTGAGTTAAAACTTTCAGATTTATTATGAACAGTATCTTATCATGAGCAGTAGCTCCTGTTTCCATACCCTGAATTTCAAAATTCTAAAGCCTCCAGAAACAGTTCTGACTGGAGTGGAAGGACACTTTTAGGTAGGCTACCAGACCAGAACTGCTATACATGGATATCTTACAGCCTTGGTAAAGGTCCTTGCCTTTGGCAAATCTTCTGAGAAAAAAAACTGATGGGAAAAACCCCAGCAATTTATCCAGCAAATGATGTGTATAGCTTATAAAATTCATCAGGAAATTCATATGAGCTGAGTACTTGATGTGTATAGGTAGAGCTTTCAAACTTGTGCATTTTGCTGCAGAAGTACTGTATGTTGTATTTTTTGCTCAATGATCTCTCATTGCCTTAAAATTCTTAGGTTGAAAATTGTAAAAACCTCAGTATTTCATAACTTTTAAAGTATATATCAGAATAAATTGCTTTTAAATTTCCCATTGATATGCGTGAAATCACCATTTTGGACAATCTACCAGCTAGCAGCCAATCTGTGGACATTGTAACTGCAATGGGTATTTCCCATTTTGATTGCAAACTAAGGGTAAACACTTTAGCTTGGTGAAGAGAGCTTAACTAATGAATTTTTTAGGTAAAGTTTCCTTCTCACTTGAAATGTCAGAAGAACAGAAAAATAGGGACAGGAGAAGAATTTTTTAATATTTTTTAACCTTCCGATGAGCAGGTATATCAGTAAAGTAATATTCTACTGCTGTGAGGGGATTTGAAATCAGTAGTTAACTGCTGTTTAAGGGGACTGGTTGAATGGTATTTTTTTTAAATTTGCATGATATGCAAATGTAAGTCTTCACATTTCTTCCCTTTGTAAAACTGTAAGCAAATTAATGTTTTAAAAAGCTGTAGGAGAAAGCTCAAATGCCAGATGAAGGAGAATTTCTTTTAATTTACTGGCAGTTGTCGTCCCTTTTGTAGCTCAGATGTGAAGTCCATGTTGTGAGTGAAAGCTGCATGCATTTAAATTACTTGAACTTTATTTAGGTTAAATAAAAAGGGTAAATGCATTTACTGAAAAGTAAAATACTATGAGTAAAACTTTATAATCACATGAGAAAAACAAATATAATAATGGAGACCAAATCCTTTACTCAGGACAAGTGCCTAGCTGTTGCTATCAACTTCTGAAGAACAATTGTATGCAACAAAAACGAGGAATGCATTGAATTTACTAGACAGGTAATAAGAAGATTCTAGACGATGATGACAGGAACTTAGATGTGGGTTTTGCTTAAAAAACCAAAGTAAAAAATTTAAGGTAGAGAATATAATGAAAGCATAATCTTACTTTCCTCTTCTCAATCTTGCTCTTTGATATCTTGGACAGCACAAGAATGACTCATAGAAAAAATCAATGCAGTAAAATTCTACCTCACCTGCCCTCCATAACAAACGCAGTGTAAAAATATCATACAGGTATTGTACCAAAGTGTTAGAAGAGTGGAAGATAAACAATACACGAACAAAATCAAAGTCACCCTAGACTTTTGGGTCTGCAACTTCTGGAGTAAAATTTAATGATTTGGTTGGGTTTTTTTTTTTTTTAATTTTTTTCCAGAGCAGTTGAACTAGAGAAATCTGACCAAGCCTCTAATTCTTAAGTGATCCTGTACATCTGTTTGGATAGTTTTTCTAAATAGCAGATGTGGTTCATAAACATTAATAGAGACTGCAGCATACAACAGAGACAGAAAAATTATGTCTGATTCTGATTCTGAATTAAGTCCAGTATACGTAAGATTAGCTACTCAGAACAGAGTGTATCAATTCCAGTGTGAAATCACAGCAAGAGCAAACTTTTTCCCATCTGGATAAATATTGATCAAGAGATATCTCTAAGGAAGGATATGCTGTTGTCCTTCTGCCTGTAGACCTTCTCTTGTCTACCAGGTGTAAGACAGGCGCACAGATTATGCATGGACACTCTAGCAAAGTCACTCAGTTCTCAGACACAGTCAGTACAAAGTTTTCTCCATAAATAAAACGGAAGGCACTGAAGTGGTAGAAACACTCTCACAATGAATTCATCCTTAACAGGAAGATGTGGAGCTTTAAGTGCCAAGAAGACTGTTTACCACTGTGATTTCCATTACTGAAAACTCTGAAGAGAGCCTATAACAGTAAGTACTTCTCTCAGTATTTCCAGGGACTGCTTATGACCTAACATTGCTCTATTAAGGCAACACCACTTTAAGTGCTTTCCTAACTTAGTTCAAATATATAATTTATATTGAAGTTAACCTGCTCACAGTGAGTTCTTTGGTTGTTAAAAGTATCATTACAGCTGCAGCTAAAGCTATAAGTTAAAATGGTCATACTACCGACTTTATGTCCTTGCAACAAAAGGACATTTGTTTATTTTTAATATTGCTTAAATAGAGACTGTTCTGTTCAAATGCTTTTCTGTTAGACACACTTCTGTTTTCCATTTTTGCCTCCTGCATTAAAGGGATGCTTGAAAGCTTTGGAAGTGCCAAATGATTGCAATACTATGTTTCAAATTGTAATTGATAGGAAAAAATATTATATTTGTAAAAAATAATGAAAATGAATTTTTAGCTACTGTCTTTACAGATCATCAATTAAATAATGCATTTTTCACTTCTAGTCCCAGCTGATAAAAATTATGGCATCCACAACTTTAATTTCCTTTTTAAATTTTACTTTGTTTTTCTTGGTCTGTTTTCCAGTGGGTGGCACAGTAATGCGAAACTTTCCAAAGATTTTGTGTTACTGCAATGTCACATACAGTGGCAGTACAATCTAATGGTACTTGATAATTCATACTCTCTCATTTGGTTACAAAATATCCACCACAGGTCGCATACCTTATCTTGAGGTGACAGGAGATAATAGACGCCAGAAACCTCCTCACATGAGACGTTGTTTTGTCAGCTGTCCTCAAGGCATTTAAACAGAAATATTCCCATTAGGTTGCCCCTGGCAGATCCTTTCTGTGACAGCTCGGAGAGCCCTGAGACATTTTTACCCTTAAAGGAAACCTGGTGTGTGATCAGTGTTACTACACAACACTGGAAGGTGGCTCAGATAGTCACAGTCACAGTCACAGTCTCTGCCTGAAAAACCTCTGGACAAACTTCCTCTCCTCTCACACTTTCAGGGCAGTCAAAATTGCTGGTCTCCTGTTTTTTCATCTTCTGTTTCTGGGTGATGGGACCTGCAACACTTCTAGACCAGGGAAATGGGGAAAGGAATGTCACAGTCTGAAGAGCTGGTTGTCCCCAGGTGATGAAAAAACAGCTAAGCAACAATGCTCTCAAGAAAAAATAAGAGTAAATGAGCATAATGAGTGGTCATTTAGTAGATCACAAGATCATGGCATTTTTTGGATTGGAAGGAACCTAGAAAGACCTTCTAAATCCAGCACTGTCTTCCATGTCATCATTCACAAGACAAGGTTGCTAAAAGCCCCACTCAACCCGACCTAAATACTTTCAGGGATAGGGCAACCACACCTTCTCTAGGCAACCTCATCCTAAAAAAAAACAATTCTCCTTTATATCTAAGGTAAACCTGCCCTATTTTATCACCACACTATCTGCTCTGGTCATGCTCTGGTCACAACTCCCTCTCCAGCTTTCTTGTTGGCTTGTTTAGGTACTGAAAGCTTTCTGTGAGGTCTCCCTGAGCTCCTCCTGTCTTCAGGCTGAACAGTCAGAACACTCTTGGGTCTTTTTTTCACAGGAGAGGTGTTCTTGCCCTCCAGTCATTTGTTCAGATGATTTCACGGAAGATAGTACTCACAATATCCCTTTTTATTGTACAGGAACACAAGCTACAGCTGGAGCCTGTGTTTGTGTGGGTGTATAATCAGCAGCTGTGGCTTGCATCACCCTTCCTCTGCTGGAACTGCTCCTGGAGGTGTTTCCATCCACATCTGCACTCTGTTGCAACATTTATCAAGGACAGTTGAGTCACCCTTATACCACTGTGAATTTACCATCATAAGTGTGCTTGGGAAGGTTTAAATCTATGCACTTCACAGAAAAATGGGATATCTCGCAGAAGTGTACCAATCTTTATATTCTACCAGGGAGTACTTGTACAATGAATTAGAAAGCACAGTATGCTCTGTAACTCACGTACAATTCATAAACTGAGCTGTTAAGTGGAGTCCTGTCAAATTTGATAAAATTTTTTTTATTCCCATTTTCCCATATTATAAAACACCTCCCTGCAAAGACCCAGGTTCCTCTCGTACACTCTGCAATATTTTGCACTGTCTAGGACAGTGTGCTTTGTGAATAGCAGAAAAAAATCTATGACTAGCATATTAAGGACAAAAAAAATTGCATCACTTAAAAAAATTACTAATAGTTTAGATGGATGAGAAGTGTATGTACAGGTATAGGAAGGACTAAAAGCTATCAAACAAATAATCATTATCTAGTTTGTTTCTCCACACTTCAAGGCATTTTGATAGAACTTTGTTGAATTTGTCCAACAATAAGTATGCAAGAACATATTTTACTAAGAAAGTGAGACATTTTAACAAATATAAAAAAACCCTTATGTCTTCCTAGAGATGTATATGTGTCTCAAAAAAAAAAAAGGTATGAAATACTGGGAAAAATTCTGTGGAATTCAAAATTCTTCATTGTCATTGCCTAGCAAAACTGGACACAGCCATTTTTGTGCTGCAAATTAAAGACCAAGAGGACTCAGTCTGGAGGTGTAGCTTATGTGTTCTGAGCACAGAACTCATAAATGGTGCCTCACAGAATTTTACATAGACACAGTGCAAGTACTATAAACCAGCACGTAAAAATAAAACTAGAAAAGAGAATTGCAAAATACTTACAGGCATCATGTTTTTGTGAAAGTATTTAAAATGTGAAACCCAGATAATTTTTATCCAAAATTCTTCTTATTCACTGTAAATATTCAATTCTGGTCTAGGAAAAAATAAGGCAAGGAAAGTAGAAGTTACCCATAACTCTTTGCATAACCAGCCCTAATCAACTGAAGTTTGTACTCAAAGGCTTTTCATATCAGTATTTCACATCATTTATCCTTCCCAAAATAAGGCTCTCCTAACATGGTACAGTTCAATAGCCGAGGCATTTGCACTATTTTGAGCAGTACCTGACAGAAAGGAGAGCACAGGAGTACATTAGATATTGCCTACAAGAGGACGTACATCTGGATAAGAGCTGCAGCATTACAGTGGATGATGATGTGAAAGACTACACTGTGGACAAACCCTTTGCAAGGGAATCTCAGAACCCAGATTCCCTAAAAGGCAGGTAGAGTTTTCTTAGCCTTCAAAAATTGATCATCTAAGAGAACAAGTTCAAACCTCAAAGTAGTAAGTGAAAGATCAAGATGTCTTCTGTCCCGTTTGTTTGACTGAAGCATGATGAATGGAAAGGATTTCCTGTCCCAAACCCTGGAACTGAGAGGAGATGGAAGAGAGGAGTATCTCACAGGGACGGTTCTGTGGGAAGCCAAGGATATTGGCACACCACAGCCCAGTTTGTGCAGAGGCACTGCTTCTGGCAGAGGTGACTGAGACACTGTAAGCTGATCCCTGGGAGCTACAATACATTCAAACATGTCAGAGGAGTCAATCGCCGTCATGTTTGAGAACTGACACCTGTCTTTGCAGATGATAGCTCAGTTATTTGGCACTCTCATCAGGCAGGCCCTGGCTGCTGTTGTGGTTCTGCTCATTTATTATTGAAGAGAGAAAGAGAAGACTTCAGCTAACTTCTGGGAACAGATCATAAACTGCATTATACACACAGACATGCATGCACATGCCAGCACTAAAAATTTTTAATTCTGAAATAAACACCAGTAAAAACACTCAATTTATGTAAATATGTACACTGCAGTTATGTGTGTGTGTGTCTTATTAAAAAAAAAAAACAACCAACCCCCAACTTTTCTAAATTGAAGAAACGATATTCAAAACTAGCGAGGAAATTTTGTAGTGCTGCTGGTAATTTTCCAGAGAAGTTATGAAAAAGCAAGCTCATTGACAACTTTTGGAAGCTAGCAGGAAGAAAACAAGCAGTGAAGGTCAAGCCAAGTAATTATTCAACTAAGACTTTTCATGGCTATGTTTGAAATTTTAGCAACAAATATTTTACTGTATTTAAATGCAAACAAAAGTATGCTTGTATTAATTAAGTTTGAAGAAATTCTCAGCTGCAGAACCAAATCCAAGAAATATTAAAGTTAACATTTTTTTCCTTCCTACTTTTTAGCAGGATTTCATAAAATAAAACAAAGTGTCTCTTCCTCTCTGTTTTGAACGGGTTTTTGTGTTTAAAAGGATGAATAGGGAACCTATGCACGGAGAAATGCAAGGCTTGCATAAGAAATCCTGATTTCCATAATTAGGCAAATAGAAACTGCAGTTTTAATTGTCCTTACAATATTGCATTACTTGAAAGAAAAGTCTTATTTTAAATGGTATGCTTAAGCAAGTACTAAAATTTGAGTGGGTCTTCAGCACCTACTGATCTCTAGAACACAAATATATGCTTCTGCACTCTCCTGGGCAAGGTGATTCCTGAACAGTGATTTTCCTTCTCTCTCTCCTTAATTCTGCCTGCTATTTAACACTATGGTATTGGTATTTCAATTATGTCCATTCTAAATTATATTCGTAGACAAAATAGAGAAGTAGGAGCTGAGGGTCTAGCATCCCTCATCTAAGTATACATGGGCACTTTTTATTTCCAGAAAGTAAGGCTGGCATTGATACCACCTTGCACCCTAGGCTATCTCTCAAACCATGCAGAGGCACTGGCTCAGAAGGTACTAGACAGCAGGAGGAACCTCACAAAAGAAAATGTGATTGTATTAAATAGCATACCTTAGTCCTAGGCCATTCAAACCTCATAAAATGCAACAAGCACAACTATAAGGTCTTGGTGGGGCAATCTCCAGCACAAGAAAGGGCTGGGAAGAGAATGGATTGTCTTGGCGATACTGGTGGATGAGGGACTGGACATGGGCCAGCAGTGTGTGCTCACAGCCCAGAAAGCCAAACGTGTCGTGGGCTACATCCAATGCAGCATGAGCAGCAGGGTGAGGGGATTCTGCCCCTTTGCTGTGCTCTGTTCTCCTCTGCTCTGCTCTGGTGAGACCCTATCTGCAGTGTTATGTCCACCTCTGGGGCCCCAAAATAAGACAGACATGGACCTGCTGGAGCAAATCCAGAGGGGGCCACAAAGATGGTCCAAGGGATGGAGCACCTCTGCTGTGAAGACCGTTTGAGGATGCTGAAGTTGTTCAGCCTGGAGAAGAGAAGGCTTTGGATGGCTTTCAGTACCTGAAGAGGGCCTGAAGAAAGCCAGACAGGGACTTTTGGCAAGGATATGTAGGACAAGAGGAAATGGTTTCAAAGTAAAATAGAATACATTTATATTAGATATAAAGAAGAATTTTTGGTAAAAAAAGTGTAATAGGTTTTGTCCAGAGAAGCTGTGAAGGCCCTGTCTCTGTAAATGTTCAAGGCTGGGTTGGATGGGGCTCTGAGCAAATTGGTCTTGTGAAGGAAGTCTCTGCTCATGGCAGGGGGGTTGGATTAGAAAGTCTTTGAAGGTCCCTTCCAACCCAAACAATTCTACGTTTCTCTGAAAATATACTGTTCTCTGCCCAGTACGGAGGCACTACTAAATCTTATCTATGCGACCATTAGAAGCTGAACACTGCTAAGTTAAACAACCTCACAGCTGGCCTGCTCCAGTTTCCTCTACCATAATAAATTTTCTGTGCTTAACAATAATGACAATCTACTAGAAGAGAAAAGTTGATTGAAAATACGGCTTGTATTCATGTGAGATACAAAAAAGCCAACCCTTTTCCACAGTTTCAGTTTGGATTGCTAGCATGAAAACAGAATTTCAGAATGTTTGTGTATTTTTTCCCCCACATCTTTTTTCCATATTTGCCTCCCTGAATTACCAGTAAAATTCTGTCCCCAGAGAGAAGGGATGTCATTGAAAGCAGCTGGGCTGCATGCAGGAAGAGCCATCCCAAATGCATTGCCTGCTTGGGCAAGAAAATGCCACCCAGTTGATCCCTTTATTTATTGCAATATTTATGCATAAATGTGGGCAAACACTTAAAGATTCTTTAGTCTGCATGACACAGCTTTAAAAGCGCCGGTCCCTGTCTAATAACAACCCACAAATGCAAATCCAGTAGCCTAAGTTACATGCAAAGCTAGATTAGGCTGTAAAAATTGACAGCTGCCTCTTTTCTGAAAAAATGAGCTCTCGGCACTCCAGCCCTACACCAAGAACAGAGGAAAAATATGCTATTTCTAGGTAGCAGTTTCCAAGGTTGTTTAATATTCAGTGAGGATCTTCTTAAAAGTTAGCTTACATTTTAAGAATTTCACAGCACATCTGTGCATCATGGCATGTTTTAAGGGTTTTCTCGGACACCATGGTTTTTTCCTAAAACTCTTACTTGAGAAAACAAATTCAAGGCATTAATTGTTCTTCCTCCACAATTTCCAAAGATACATTTCTAATTACACACAATTGCAGCTTATCCAACTCTTTATTACTCTTTTACATTGTACATGCACATGATGTACTCTTGTCAAGAACTGCTACTGAGAAAGGTGTTCACAAATAAGACAATTTAACATTTGATCCTCCTTTTCTTCCTTCAACAGTTTATTGAGACAGCATTATTTAGTTATGAAATATACTACTTTTACACTGCGAGTGTCTTTTAGGAAGTACTTAGGATTGCTAGGATACTGTGACAAACCAATGGTAAAACTCTCAGTGTTGTCTGTAACAAAATGGTTAAGCCAAAACTCAAAATACCAACCCTAATTTTTTTTTGAAGGTCTAAAAGATATGACAACACACCCACCCTATTTGCATAATAATCCTCTAACAAAGCACTGGACCACAGCACACAAACAAAACTGTCCACACACTAATTATCATGGCACATTTCAGCCCAAAGGGAGTTTATCTGATTTATATGCCTTTGGGAAAGTGGTATGAAAATATAATTGAAATGTGACAGACTCCTAATTATAGAAGCAACTGTATCAGTCAAATATTCTCAAAACAATAGCACGTGTAACTAACTTTGACAAAGCATTGGTGTTGTGAATTAATGTTGCTGATAATTCATATCCAGCTTACAGGGAATTCAAGACATTCTGTGATGTTTCCTGTCTGTGCCCCTGTTAAGATCCAACATGATGATGCAGTGAGGAGTGATGATCATAACTAAGACCTTTCCTCACTAAGGCAATCCTCTTTATGATCAAAATAATTGAATGTATATTCATGTAGACTGTTGTCTAATAAGAAAATCCTATAATAAAAATAAAGCTTGCTTCATTCTTTCCAAGGATAAAAATTTTCTTCCTCAATGAAAGTCAAGATATTCTTATAAAAGTGACCTCAACATGTACCAGAGAAATAAGGTAGTTATAGCAACTCAGGTAGTGAACGGCTCTTGGCAGTATGCGACATTTCTCAGGAAACAGCTAAATTGCAAATAAGTGCACAAATTCATCCAAGCTGACTTCCCACAATGTCAGTTAAAAGACTCTTAACAAACCTTTGTATAACCCAGCAGCACATTCCAAGCTGGTGGGAGCTGTTTTCTCAGATGAAGGAACCTGGGACCAATACGAACATTAAGTCAAAAGAGCTGGAACAAAGCAAGTAGGGGAAGAGGGGCACAGAATAGCTGTGCAGTTTCTGGCAATGGTTCCTTACTGAGCATGGGAAAAAGTGGGTACCTCTTCAGCTTGGAACACTGAGTGCACTCATGGTGATATGAACTCTGAGAGTTCAAATGTACTCAGACAATTAGATGAGACTGACATCCCAGCTTTTTACATCATGTGGTTGAGAATGCTGCACCGTCAGAATGTGTACCTGTATCAAAAAGTGACTTGTATGGCACGCATTTCACTATGCCACTTGAATACAGGCCTATCGGGACATAATTCCATGACCCAATCACTGAAGAAGCTTGTTCTGCAGCTTCTCAGGTGTGAGAGATGATTTTGCCTGCAGTGTAGAGGTTATAACCTCTCCCCTACACTTCAACAGGCTAGAGGAAGGAGAGCTAAAGCCACTGGCAACTGAGAGCAAATGTAAGTAGCCAGTCCCCAGGATTCCACTAGCCAGGTATCTGGAAGTCAAGGCATTTCTACTGCCTTCTTTTATTGCCTTTGGTCCCAGCAGACAAATGCAGCTGATCTTGGAGGTGATGTTCTTCCTTCCAGGGAGCAGCAGGGACAGGACACAAAGCCACAGTGCCTGTTCGAAATAGGTGCTGAGAAGCTGTATTGGTTCCAGCTGGCATGGAGTAAAATTTTGCCCACAGCAGCTCTCACAGTGCTGTGCTGTGCACTGGTAGCTGGAAGAGTGGTGAACACACACCAGTGTTTCAGCTACTGCAGAGCAATGCTCTCACAGCACAAGTGCTGCCTCTATAACATTCTGCCCTGCCATCAGTGGCCTCAGGTGGGCCGAGTCTTCGGGGGGGACATAACGAGGGCAGGTAACTCCCACTAGCCAGAGGGATATTCCTCTATATGACATAAGGTATAAAAGTATGAGAAAGAGGGAGGAAGGGAGAGCTTTTGTTATTTATGTTTGTCTTCTGGAACCACTGCTGCACGTGCTGACGCCCTGGTTACTGGGAAGTGACCACACACTGCTTACTTATGGGAAGCAGAGAGTGGTTTTTTTCCCCTTTCCTTGTGTACACCTAACCGTTCACTTTTGCTTTAGTAAATTGCCTTATCTTAACCTACGAGTTTTCCCTGTAGTATTTTGTCACTCCTGTCCAGCTAAGAAATGGGACTGATAGAGTGATTTGGTGGGCCCCTGACCATCAGCCAAGGTCATCCAGCACAACAGCGAAGCCAGAGGATGTCCTGGGTCAGGTGGGAGTCTGTTGTGGGTGGCTTGGAAATTTTGCAGGGCAGATAATACCCAGTAAGCTCACAGCTGGCGTAATCCACAGCACGAGTGGGCAAGCAGGATGGATGCTCTGAGTTTAAACACAGAGGCAAGGCACACTCAAACTGGCATTGAGTCAAGGCTGCTTAGCTGGCTGAAACACAGACACTAATGCTAGTGTTCTGCAAGTCTGGTTTTAGATCTATTCAATTCTTTTGGTATCTCCCACCTCTCCAACTACAGTTAACATTTTGCTGCTGGCTTGAATAGCTTCAAGACTGCATTGCAGGTGTGTAATTACTACAAAGTAATTAATCAATAAATTAAAAACTACAATCTCTAGGGAAGAAAAAAAAGAACTCTTGGTAGCAAAGACTGTATCTGAAACTTTCATCCTAGGAATGTAAGGAGATGATTCTCTGGTAGTATCATCATGGCAACTGCTATCCTACTGCTGTTACAGACTTTGAGTCTTTATATCAACAGGATCCTCCTCTGGAAGAGAGAGACAGAGATGACGAGATAAAGTGTGCACACTTTCATCACAAGGCAATGTGTAATACAGGTCATGAATTGTAATGTGCCACTGAGGATGACAAAAATGAAAGACAATTCCGTCTAGATGTCATCGTCCCATAAAAACCCATGAGCTTCCCATAAGTTTTACTACTGGCATGCCTTCCAGGCTTCTGCATTCACTTCCCCAGTACAATTCTGATGAGGACCAAGTTCTTCCAATTTCTTTCCATTTACACCTCCACCTCCCCTATGTCCCTCGCCTTTGTGGCAAAATCGGATGGTTCAGCTGCAGAACTATTCTGCTAGCTATACCAAAGATACAATTTTTTCAGTGATCTCAGTTGAAATGAAACATTATATAACCTATGCACCAGCAGTGAATATCCCCCCCCATTTCCAAATTCTGGCAGGAACATGGCCCTAAGAGCTTTTTGTGAAAGAGCTCCTGTTCTACAGAAACAAGACTAAAGGCTGAATTATTGAAAATGGAATCATAGAGTCCTAAAATGTTCTGAGTTGGAAAGGATAAACAAGGAACATTGAAGTCCTGCTTCTGCCCCTGAACAGGACAGCTTCAAGTCACACCATGTACCTGAGAGCATTGCCTAAACACTTCGTGGACTCTGTCATGCTGATGCTGTGATCACTTCCCTGGGGAGCCTGTTCCAGTGCCCAACCACCCTCTGGGCGAAGAAACTTTTCCTGATAGCCAACCTAAACCTCCCCTGACACAACTTCATGCCGTGTTGAAAAGTATTAACCTAGTGATACCTCACTCACAGGAGGAAAATGCAGATAGTGAGAAAGTTGGAAGAAAATTCTGGCCATCCTGAAAAAAAATGGCCATCCTGAAAGTGGTTTGAAGTTGACATAATTTTCACTCAAAACTAGTGTTCATTTAAAAAAAAAAAAAAATTCTCCTCCCCCAGACTAGCAAACACCAGCAATTCAATTTCAGTTAAAAATTGTCCTGACATACAGCCAAATTATTGCAATATTCTATGATTCCTGATCATTAGTCAATATAGCATTTAATGAAACCTATGGGGCAGACTAAAAAGGAAGTAGATTTTTTGTTAAAAATGTACATTTTTGGTGAGTATGTGAAATTATCATTGTACTACTTAGTACATTGTGCCTGACAATTTTAAATCTTCATTCAAAAGAAATGATCAACTGTTTTATTGATAGTACATGCCTTTGTTCCTAACTGTGTGAACAAAAAGAGAATAAGATGAGATGGGGAATAGCTAATTGAAGTATTTTTAACAGCTGTCACCAGAAATTCAGTTTTATGAAGCTGTAAAATGAAGACCACTTTCTCAAACTTTAAACATTCTTCAAATGAAATGAAATATTTTCAAAATCCAGAAAAAAAATGCACTTACTTGTGAAAAAGGACATGAGTGTCAACATTTGTAAGACTGAAGGTGTCTTATTTCATCATTCACTGAAACATAGGATGAGCCCTGTTAGTATAATGGGATTCCACACTGATTCTCTGATAACTCTTTCCAGCAAAGAACAAAGTACAGGATTTTTCCACATAGAATATTAGTATTTGGCTTATTCTATTTATATTTATGTAGTAAAAATACCTGCCTTTTCTGGAAGTATTTTAAAATAGGATGAAATATTTTTTGAATTCATTGAGACAGATGAGACTGGATAAATAGGATTAACTATGGCCTAGTTCAAAAAAACCAGCAAATTTGGAAAAAAAAAATTATTATTGGAAAGAGAAAAAATTACACAAGGTGATACTGACAACAGCTTTGCCAGAATATATTCACCATAGTAGACCTGGTCGTGCCTTTTTCAGTGAAGTTCTCATCCCCTTCACAGAGAGAAATTCCACGCCCAGAGAAAATAGAATCTGTTTTGCATGTACCTGATTAATTTTATAGGCATGAGTAGTACCAGCAAACTTAACTGCCCTGTTTGAATGATGAAATATTGGCATACTGTGAAACACTGGTGGTACTCAACATTGGTGTTTATAATTGCATTTCATAATTTGTATACACTGGAATGGTCCTACTTCAATTGTCTGAGTACCCACGGCATACCACACTTTTCTATTTCAATTTAGATAAAGTGTATTAATCCCAGAGAGTAGAAACCAGAGCAGACACTGATAATTTTAGTGTTCTTAAAATCTACCTCCCTGAAGTCCTGATTTTGCAAAAGATCCTTCTGTACAAGCACAGTAGCATTGATACCACAGCCAGCTTTATTTATGCAACTCCATCCTTCCCTACCTGCAGGCTGAAATGAACATTCATCAGTGACTCTCAACACTTATTGTTCCTTGCATCTAATTTTTATGATAAGCGTTTATTATTGTGAACTTCAATTCCAAGTTTATTTTCTAACAAAGTAATTACATGTACAGTTTAACTGTGGTATTTATTTTTATTTTATACAATATCATAAAAATGTTATACATAGCACCATCTGTTGGCTAAGATAGCTATAACAAATGAAAAATAGTTTATGCAGATTAAGAAGAGAAAAGTAAACCAATAAGAAAACAGGAAAGGGACCATAAAAATTTAGATGACTAAATTGCATACTAAAATGATCTTACATGCACATTTCCAAAGAACACACTTAAGGCTACTCTATTCAAAAAATTTTGGCTCTTTTTGGAGGAAAAAAATATGTCTATGAAAAAGCCATAAACACCAGTAAGAGAAAGGGATAAATTAATTCACCTGTAGCATCATAGCTTGCTCTGTGCTCTGGCACCATGCTTCTCTGAATCCTTAGTGCTCTTAAAGGCAATAGAAACACAATTAATAAAGAAATTGATGGTGTTTTCTGCAGCCACACACCTATCTGGAGAATTTCTGAGGCAGAATGGTGCACTTGTCCCACGTATCCTCCCTGAGAGTCTGTAAGGCAGACTGCTCCACAGAGCACTGTGGTTTTCTGAGGTTCATATTGTGCATGGGTGTGGCATGCAAGTAATCTCCTCCGCTGGTGAGTCTGTGCCTATATAAAGGCCAGCCACAACCGCAGTCTGACAACCCTGAGAACTCCTCCTCAGAGTAAAAATTCTGTGAGGAGGAAGTCTTGGTGTGTTAGCACTTGTACCAATGCACCCTTTCCCACATTTTAGACAGCCTCATGCCTGCCACACCTACCTGATGTGCTGACCTGGATGGGAAGCTGGACAGGGGCTGGGCCGGCATTTCCATGTCCAGCAAATCTCCGTCTGACTGTGTCCTACTGGTTCTGGAAATCACCACTTTAAACAAAGTGTTGGTACACCAAGACTGCAGGAAGGTGTCAGTCATCCCCTTGTGCTCTGTGCTTGTACACAGCAGGTTTTGCTGAGCAACCAAAAACATCGTGACTTTTGTGTAGCAGCTCAGTGAGATAGGCCAGCAGTATTATCTAAAAAAAAAAGTATTAGAAACTTATAAGTCCGGCTTTTTGCTGGTCCAAGTCAGGCAAGGAGAAGAGCGGACAAACTTCATTTTCCAGACAAGAAATCACAATATTCTATTTCTCTGAATTTAGACCAACGGATCTTGAGATAACAAAATCAAAAATATTTTTACACGGAGCTTAATGAGACAACTGAATTAGAGCTTAAATCTAACAGCTGGCTCTTTATACAAAAACCAATAGAAGAAATATTTGTGGATTAAGTACTTCTGTCAGGATTACCCATTCTTAGGTCTCCTGATATTAAATCAAGAAGCCGTTATCTGCCTCACACAAAACACTGATCTGATACAAACCCACCCAGTTCAAATTTGGTCAAAACATTTTGACAAGTTAATTTCGTGCAGGCAGGCTCCTTTGTGCCTGATGAGCTCCATATCTTACTTTGTCTAATTCAATAGAAGCACAGTCATGCATTTGATCTGGATGGGTTCAGAAGTGCTGGGTGACCCAGTGCCACAGAGATCAGGCA
The DNA here is from genome assembly GCA_013397115.1 of Edolisoma coerulescens. Taxonomy (NCBI): domain Eukaryota; kingdom Metazoa; phylum Chordata; class Aves; order Passeriformes; family Campephagidae; genus Edolisoma; species Edolisoma coerulescens. Next base: position 244,732 of record VWZW01002092.1, read on the forward strand.
CTAATGACTTGGGCACCTTAGCTTCAAGTAGGTTCTGGAATTAACTTGGGCAGAAACCCAGGACTGCTTCACAGTGTGCACATTTCACTCCAGGCCTGCTGCTCTTGCAGCAAGAAGGAATCTGACAGTCTTTCAAGACCTGACAACATATTTTATCTCCTCTGGCTGCCCTTTTACAGGAGCAGAGGAAGTCATAATTTCTTCCACCTGCCACTGTGAAAGAAACATATTCACACAGCTCATCATTCAGGGAGCACCAGCCTCAGCACATCTAGTCCTCTGTAAACAGTCTTGGTGCAGATATAGCAATAAATACAACTTTTAAGGATGTGCAAGGCACCAATGTTTCTAATGCTATATTTTTCTTTTCTTCAAAAGACTTTAACAAGAGTAAAGACCAAATTCAGCCCAGGACTGTTGCGTTCACTGTATAAGGCCAAAAGGCAGATATCTTAATATGGTCATTTTTATGATGAAAAAAAAAAGAGATTAATAAAATATTTTTATTACATTCTTTTGTCCGTTCTTGGAATTTGGAAGATTAGTGAGGAAATTTCTGATAGAAGTTTGGACACTAAAGTTTGTCGTTTTAAGGATCTCATGCAGGACCTGATAAAGTTCTGGGATTAACATGTTTGTTTCTGACAAATTTTGAAATTATAATTGAAAAACCTACCAAGGTTACTATGCTGGGAATGGATAACAGACAATAGGAACAGCAGGAAGAAAAGCTACAGTGCACTGAAGTTTAGTTTGATTTTACAGTAGCACCTTTCATGTTTGTCAATAGATCGAAATGTTACAGTGCATATCCATACCATGTCATGGAAATCGATCAGTAGGTGCTAGGGTACAGTTACAGCACAAAATAACCCTTAATTCCTGCACATTATTTGACACAATTTGGGCAAAAAAACCATATTACATTCTCCTGCTATTCCACTCTGCTCAGCCACTAGAACAAATGGATTTCTGTATTTATCTGCCTGAGGAAAATGCATGGAAACATGAATCATTTAAGTTAACATGTCCTGGCACAAATGAAACCACGAATTCTTTTGCTTTCCTACAGTTCTAGATGTCAAACACTGAAGAATAAGCACAGGTCAGCCAGGGAGAAGATCTCTAGTGGTCTTGTTCAGTGTTCAATTTGCACTGCCATTTAATTTACATGAATTTGAGGACACAAAACCTTCCCTGGTATATCGTTGTGAGGCCTAACTCGCAGTCTTTTCTCCTGTTGGTCAGAGAACACTATAACCTCTACTGCATCTTGATTTTACTGCTTAAGGCAAAGGCAGGATGTATTTTGAGTCAATGTCACGTAAGATGACTTTTCTTAACTCTTTTGGTTAATTTATGTGTTAAGTCATTTTTTAATAAATTGACATCTACATGAAGGACAAGACAGAAATCAGGAGCAATCAATAAGTATCTGTCAATTCAAAATTATACCTGACCAACCTGGGACAGTAATGAATAGAAGATACTTTGACTTTAGGAACACTTCTGACACTGTCTCCCACGGAATTTTCATCTGGAAGGAATAGCATACTCTAATATTAATCCCCAAAGATTCAATGTCTGGCAGTTAGTAACAAGAAAGGGGCTTCTGCAGCCTGATGCAGAAGGGGATCAGGGTGATCTAATAGCCTACAACTTCCTTGGAGGATTTACAGATATTACACAGTCAAACTCCTCAGTATTGGTGGATACCATGACAAGGGACAAATTGCAGCTAGGGAGGTTCAGTCTGAACACCAGGAAAAATCTTTTTATTGGGTAGGATACTGCAGTACTTGTCCTGAGATGCTGTGAAGCTTCACTCTTATTCAAGACTTAATGAGATAGAGGCACAGCGTTGGCAGTAGTCTTGCTTTCAGCAGGAGTTGGGAATTCCAACCAGTGTTTCTGTGGTTCTGTGATCTCATGTGAGCAACAAAATTGGCGTGATCACATGACTGGAGAGCAGAGCTATTAAAAGTGACCCAAATTCACTGATTAATTTCTGTAATATTATAATAAATCTGCTGACACACTGGAGCCACTATTATGTTATTCTGAACAGGAATAAAAGGCAAACAAGAAAGAAAACTTTTTTTCTTGTCCTTTCAAACACTTAGATCCAACATCAGCACTATATTGGAGAAAGATGTGGACATGATAAAATTAGGAGGTCATCAACACTGGGCAGTTGCCGTGTAAAGTGAGCAACTTTAGTAGTTTATGGCCTGTCCAAATGAATCAAGAACAGACTTTCCAGATTCAGTGCACAATGCAATGAGCAGTAATAGATGCAATAGATTAAATAAACTATGTTGCATGTCTTCTCGCTTTCTTATCTCCCTTAGAAATCAAAAGAATCAAAGACAAATCAAAGACCAGGATCTGACAGCAATGATGGTGTTTGCTTTCAAAGCCCCACTATTGCTTGCACTACGCTCCACCCAACAGACCACCATTTGCAGACCCTGAGTTGGGGAGTGGATGTAAATTGAGCAAACCTTTATTGTTTGGCAAGGTGGAAAATCCATTATTAGTTTCTTTCGCTTCTGCACAGGCCAGTTCTGCTCCACTTTCAGTGTTTAATGTAGTGTGACTAAAAATCTGTACCCTGCAGAAAGCTTTCAAGCAGTAGCTGAGCTCGATGCATTTGTGATGCTCTGGCAGCAGTGAAGAGCAGTGAGCAGAAAAAGTGGCAGGGATCAGAGAATTGCTGAGCACACAATACACCGTACCTTTCCCCTTGCTGTTTTCTGTCTGTCCCTAAACTGAAGTTCTTGGCCATTCATCCATACCTGAGAGGAGCAAAGGTTCTTCCGCTGTTGTCTTTAAAAGCAGCATATTTTAATTAGGAACAGAGTGACCAGGCAGACATTTATGAGTTCTATGTTTCATTTCCTTTGCTTGGGTAAACAAGATATGGAAACTGCTTTGAGTGTTTGGAGGATAGGAGGGTGGCCCTAGAGACAGATAAGGATAGAATCTTTTTTTTACCTAGATGTCATTAAGATTTGTTGAGCTCAGACTACCTTTCTTCTGTCTCTTGACTAACATGCTAGTGTAGGCATACCATCCTAGGATCTTATTATGAAAGCTGAAAAATTAATGCTTTGAAGTTAATTAATACTGCAGGAAAAGAAGCAGGTCTCTTCCCTTCATAGCAGCAGATACATATACACATGAGTAGAAACACAGGCTAGAGGAGAGGTTATGATGATGGATATGGGACACCTGCCTGACCCTGCTCCTTGCTGGGAACTGTGCTGTCAGCATCTCCTCCTTCCCTTTCTTACTTTACAGTGGCCAGGAGCTGTGTGCTAAGGCTCCTGTCCTCTGAGGCAGACAGCTGGAAGTGGTAAGGGAGTACCTTACAGCAAAAGAGATTCCTGATAGAGGTCAAATTTTGCCTTTAATTATTTGTGTTGTCCTCTCATCTCTTGCTTTATCTAGAAGGCTGAAGAGTGTTGTGTTGTGTATCTTGTCTAACTAGGAATAAACAGGAGCTAGATAGAAAATACACTAAGGAATGCCTTCCATTTGTTCCACTAGGTGTGTCGGTATATATATATGATTTATACTTAACTTCCCAGGCCAAAAACATTAGTTTTCTCTGAACATCTGGCTGGCATCTGCAAAATCTACAGCATGCATCATTAATCAGAATATCATTGTGAGGTTGGGTAATGAAATATAGATTGGGTAAATTCACTATATTAATGTAATAATGCTTACTAGAGTACCACAAAGCTACAGCTTTTACTGTGCACTTGAAAAAAGTAATTGCTTTAATAACAGCCTAGAGTAAAGCGTGGTATTTGTATTTAACAAAACCATCTAATCAACATCTGTCCTCATTCCTACTAGTATGCGCCGTACAAAGTAGATATCACATTCTTCATTTCCTGTCATAAGCTGTTGCTTGCTATTAATGCCCTAGTAACTTTACATGAATATATGCTACTTGTGCATGTGTATATATGTGTGTTCATGTATATAGGTGTACACAGAGAGAGAGACAGATGGGCATGTGGACACTTTTTCCTTTCTTCTGACCCCTCTCATTTCTCTGGTAACAAACTAATTATAAGTAAGGGATCCTTTGTGCTTAAATTTCCACTGGAACCAATTTTGAGTTGCATGCAGTGCTTCCCCTATTAATACCACCTACAGATTCTTATGAGATTTTACTTCTATATGATTGTAGAAGGAAAGATGGTCACTTCTTTCCATATGTATAATATGGTGACCGAAAGGGTTTTTTTGCTCTACAGCAGGTTAAAAAATGCACTTTGGGTAAGATCAGAGCTAGCGGGTGCTGGCAATATGTTTCACACATGAAAAGTCAGTTAATTTTCTGCCATTTAACAAAGCTATGGAAAAGGTATTTTAGGCACGCTTCAAATAAGTAACAATGTAAACTGTGTTTGAAACATAATTAGTACGTTTCCCACTTTTCACCTGGCAGAACACGTGGTCGAAATATTTCTTTTTCTTGCCTTACCAAAATTTTAAAGAACAGTGTTTTCCACAATTAGTGTCTCCATTTTAAACACAAAATACCTCCTTCTCACGCATCCGTATGGCTATTATCAGTTAAGACTCAACCCATAAACACTAAAGAATTAGAGGTAAATTGGTGGTGGAGTTGTATTTTGCATTAACTTTGTCTTTGTTTTTTAATGCCAAGAAAAACAGTCGGGTTATAATTGGCTTTATCTGGCATTCACACAGGATTGAGTTTTTTCTCTTTACCTGAAGCCAAGTAGCTCTCAGACAAAGGAGTTCCTTTTCAGCATTTGAACACATCAAAGAAAATCCAATCTACACCATGCCGTGCAATTTTTGATGAGGACAAAATAGTTGGTGGTTGGAAGATAAATGGAAAAGAGACTTCATCTTTTATTCCCAGAAGTAGTCTCCACATTGCACTTACATTTGAACCAGTTGTTTTTTTTTTTTTTCTAAAGGATTGCTTTCTCACAAAAGTTGTTTAGTACCCAAGCTGAATAGTTCAGGGATCACAATGGTAGAGGACATTAGTCCCTGTCACTCCAAACCTCCTAGTGCTATGTTTCCCTTAGGTACACAAGAGACTCTAAAAGCCAGAAAATACCTACTTCATAAAATCGCTAGTCCCTCACTAAAGGTGAACAAAAATAACTCTGGTGCTGTGTAGGAATCTGATAATGCCATCCCTTCAAAGGAGTTATGAAGAGACTGAGCAAAATGCTTAATAGGGCCTCCATATTTCTGCAGCTGAAAGCAAGAAGCATAGAGACTGACAGGCTGGTTGTTTTAACAGATATGTCAGAAGGCAAAATTAGGTGTGAGTTATCAAAGGCAGAGAAAAGATGCAACAACACAATGACCAGATAAAAGAAAATTACTGTCATTAGCCTGGATAGCCCCATACAACACATCCAGAGTGAAAAGTTGCTCTCAGAAGGAAGTTTTATTCTGACTGGTTCTGAAGAAAAGGAGCTCTCTCTTGGCCAGCTCTCTTCTCTCAATATCCTTCCATGTACTGACTCACAAACATTGTTGAAAAATATGGAATGATTCTGTAAGAATGGCTCATAACCACCTTAAAAGAGTGGGAAGTTATTTTTTTCTGGATATTTGCTTATTTACATTCCAACTTGTAAACAATCTAATCTGAAGTTTATGTCTAAGCTGTTGCTATATGTAATGTCCTGTGCCGTTGTTTGTCTTTCGGTGTTTAGACTACATATCTGTGGTGATGCAGAATCATTATTTAGGGGTTTATAGCTTTCTATGCCTTTATCTCTAGGTGTCAGTTACATGTCTCAGCTGCCAAATCAATTTCACATGTTCTTTCAAAGGCTTACTCTGGTTTCCTGGTGATTCACACTGACAATTGCATTAAGGCATTGGATTTAGAAATGACTCCTTTCTTGGACAAGGAATCAAGGGGGCAATGCAATGAGGTTAGTGCCTGATTTCAATAAAACAGAGATTTCTAAAAAGAGATGTATAACTCTATGCCAAGAAATTCCATTTCAATAAACTAGACATTGGTCTTTATAGTCTTTCATATCCTCATATTAAATACATCTTTTTCCACATTTTCTTTGTGAGCTAGTGGTATTTACAAGTGTTCTCTACCATAAAACACTATTCTGACAACTGAATTTTAAAGGTATTGCATTGGCACTAGCCCTCCCAAAGTTATTATCTTTAAAATTTGTATGTGTAACACATGTAATAGCAGAACTGGAATCTGCTGCGTCTGCAGAATTATAGGACTTTACAAACACAAATATCTAGCATGGACAGTTCTTAAAGTACTAAGCACATCAATGTTTCGAGTAATTTCTGACATTAGCAATGATAATTAATAACCCTAATTGACGCTAGCACCTTGGAAGTTGTCCAATCCAAAAAATCCCTAAATCCAAAACCAAATGTGAGGTGGTATAATTAATCAAATAATAGGTATTACAATCATGCTAAAGACTGCCAACAGAAGACTGTCTTCATTGTCATTAAAATATGGAGCAATAGAAACAGAAGGATAGTCACATGCCCCCCACCTCTGGAGAGGAAAGGGCCTGAGGTGAATCACTCACCCACGGCTTCATGGCATCATTAGTCCTAAATCTCAGATCTATGCTTTTCTTGAAGCAGATACAAAAGCTTATGATTTAGACTTTGCAGTCTGAGATGAAAAACATGACATTTGCTGGTTCTGGAAGGCTGATCATCCTGCATAATGTTCTTTATTATAATTTTTCCTGCAACTGTAGTATTTATACTGCATTTTGCACTGCTGTCACTCAAACACTGCTGTGAATGCTCAGTCAAAGTTTCGCTCCAAAACAAAAGTGTTGTATGACCTTGTTAACCTAGTTTCTGCTCAGAATTAATATTAGTGTGATGACTTGAATTATCTCCTCAGATAATCACAATATGGCATGCAATTTTGAATGTCATGTTTGTTTCACTCCGGGGAAATGGGAATATAAAATTGCCTGGAGCATTGTGAATGCAAATAAGTTACCTCTTGGCAATGGTCACCTTATATTATACTTTGACAATTTTATTAAAGGCACATCCAAACTGATTAAATATTTCTATAGAGTTCCACAGTCTTTTACATATCCTGTTATTTAGAATAAGAATTTTACATAGGGTTGCTGATAGACATTTTCTCAAATGAGGAGAGCAGAGCAAACTAGTTAAACTCTGTATAAACAAATTTCAATCACTTATTAGGTGAGAAAGAAGTGGTGAAATTAATTATGAATTCACAACTGTGTGTATCCTTTTGATTAAAAGCAAATATTCTAGGAGAAGTTCTACTATACCTTGAAACTTCTTTTAATTGTGAAGTTATAGTCATTTAAAGAGAGTTATAAAGATTAAAATCGTATTTTCAAAATGATTGGATATGATTTTATGTTAGACTAAATAGGTGGAATTCATGGAAGATTTGATGATAGATTTAAATTATTTAAAATTGCCAATATTTGTGGTCATTCTGATAATTTTGTTAGCTCTTGTTCAAATTCTAGCTTAGTATTGAAAAATTTCCCTTTCTTCCCTTGTACAATGCTGAATCAGCATACAGAATTTCTGAGCCTAGGTAGCTAATCTTGCTGTCAAATGCAATGGTTTATGCTGTCAGTGGTGTCAAATAGTATGGTTTGTGCTTTTAGGTAAAACATCTGAATCATTAAAACACTATTTGTTTTGTGGTGGCCACTGACGCTGTTCTGAAATCTTGCTAGGTTTACTAGACAGTGGCGTAGTGAAGTCAGATTAAGTTTGAGCAGTTACTAAAATCGTTATGAAATTAGTAAACTCTTCATTGATATTTCTAATTTTATCATCAAAACATATAGTAATAATATGTGCCTGTTGGCTATCTGACTATTCTGAGAGTATAGACAGTTTCCACAGAGCACATCATGGGAAAGGACGTAATCATAAACATGTGGGGCTGAGAGGAACGTGAAGACCAGAACAGGACAACCTGGAACATCATCCACTTTTATGTGGATAACCCACTGAACAGATTTGTCAAACTTTTTGTCGAAATTGTTCAGTGGAATACATCCACAACTTCTGGATATCCTGTGCCTGTTTCACCTTTTAGGAGCTGGATATTTGAAAGGCCTAAGCTCAGTCTCTTCTGTAAATTAAGCCTGTACCTTCTATCTTTCTTCTCAGAAAACAACTGAGTGTTCTGGGACCACATTTTCCATATTGGAATAAGGTCACAATACACCACATCATGAATTTCTCTGTCAGGTTTTAGTTTCAGTAATTGATAAAGAACATCCATCAACCTCTCCTCAAAGGACATATTTTCTAAACCTCTACCATTCTTACTTTTTCTGTCTGACCTCATTGTTGGAGTTTTTCAAGACTCAGTTCAATGGGGTGGTAGACAATCTCATCTAGGCTCCCTTCCCCATGAAATGTTGTGCCTGATCTTCTGAAATCCCTTTCAAGCTGGGCTGTTCAATGATTTCTATCCTCCACTGTTTGCATTCTTGCTAATATGTGTGCTTAGTCTTCATCATCTCAAGGGTCTCTGATGACTCATATTCAGCTTACCCTCAAGAAGTCCTTTTCTGTGGACTAGAACACTGTTTCATATCAAAGGTCAATATTTCAAAATAAATGTCCCACAGCTACTTACTAATGACAGGAATAAAATCAAGAATATAGAATTAGCTGTCATGAGTGCTTGACACAGGTCTCAAGGGTTTAAAAAACCATCATGTGGGCAGTGAGAACTATAGGTCTTCAAGAGGTCATAGACTAAGACTTTGATCAGTCCCCTTCACCAACCAGCTAAAATAGGAAGATGATTCTGGTTAAACAATAAAAACCAGCTACAGCCACTAAATGTGGGATTTCTCTTAATCTCTAATATACATAGACATTTAGATGCAGGGTGAATGTCATTAACTGCTGTAAATTTTCAGTGACTCATTGATTTCAACAAAGTGATGGTACTTTGTATAGCAGAGAACACTGTGGACAGATCAATGACTTAAGCTTGTTTCAGTCATAGTATTTCTGTTTTTATGAAGTCATACCGGGTGTACTGAGGTGATCCCTGGTAGCTGATACACAGAGTTTGGATCTGTCTGTCTTTCATTGCTAAAAGATAGCTTGTAAAAAAAAACCAAACCAAACCAAACCACAAAACCATAAAAAGCAAACTGAAGAAAAAGAAATAATGGTGATCTCTGTGAAATCATGCTGATTTACAGAACCCTCTGGAAACTTTAAACACGATTTCTGAAAACTTAAGGCCTGTAACTCTGCCATTCTAGAAAAAACACAATAATATTCCTAACTACTTCTGAGCAAGACCCCTATAAGCCCAGAATCAAAAAAACTAGCTGCAAAGAAATCCTGGCAATTTGAGGTCAGAGGAAAGAGCTTTCTGAGAGCTGAGGAACCGGAAAGGGCTATTGATAAACCAAAAATCAGAATCTTAATGTTAATGGAGAGTTTCTTACTCTTGTTTTGAATTAAAATTTCTTACTGATTTTTAGTTTGTTCTCTGTTTTGCTACAGGTAGTTTATTATCGTATAAAATAAATATACTTAAAAGCAATTTACATGGAAATCCAATTTCAGAGCTAGTAGTAGATAGTGGTCAAATTATTTCTTAAGTTTAAATGAAGCCCCCACACTCAAGTTTTTTCCTTCTGCTTTACCATGAATAATCTTACCAAGACCTTTCTTCTTCAAACATTGTGGACATAAACCCTATGCTGACCAAAAGAACATCCATTTACACAGTTTTTTCCATAGACAAATCTAGTTCTAAAAGCAATGGTCACTCAGAAAACATAGAGTCATAGAGTCACAGAATGATCTGGGTTGGAAAAGACCTTTAATCCTCAAGTCCATCTGTTAACACAGCACTGCCAAGTCTGGCACTAAACCATGTTCCTCAGTGCCACATCTTCACGTCTTTTAAATACGACTAGGGATGGTGACCCCACCACTTTCCTGCGCAGATGGTTACAATGCTTGACAGGCTTTTCACTGAAGAAATTTACACTAAAAGCCAATCTAAACCTCCCAGGTGCGACTTGAGGCCATTTCCTCTCATCCAATAACTTGTAATCTGGGAGCAGGGACCAACCTCCACCTGGCTAGAACATCCTTTCAGGTAATTGTAGAGAGTGATAAGGCTCCCCCTGAGCCCCTTTTCCTTCCTCCATACTAAACAAGTCCAGTTCCCTGTATCTATCCTTGTACATTTTGAGTTACTTACACACATCACTTGGCATTTGTAGTTGTGTTTACACAATCCATATCATGTTTTCAAAAAATGTATTTTTATGTTTCATTTATTCTATGAAGAATTTATGGTAATTGCGAAGTAGAACACTTAATTCACTTGTTAAAAATAAGAGTAAATTAAACAGCAAAAATAATGTTTCGATCCTAAAATTATTTTTAGAATTATTAATTATGACTACCTTTGCTGCTTCCCAGGAGCTGACGGCTACCAGAACGATTGTTCATAGGTTTTGTACAACAAAATGCATTTCTTGTTTGAAGTTTGAACCACTATTTTCATTATTGCTTCTGAACTTGAACAGATGCTAGAGATGTAACACTACATCTGAAAAGCTGAGACAGTTCTTATTTTATTTTTTTGTCTTGAATTGATATGGTTATAAAACTGATCCAGACAGTTAAGCCTTAGCAAATCTCACCATTATTAAAAAGGCGGTAAAGAAGCCTTTACAAGAAAAGAAACATTTACTATGGGCCTAAGGAATATTTAGCCAAAATATAACCAGCATAACCCAAGAATGAAATGCTTTAAAAACATATTTTTAAAGGAGTGGGATTTCCCCCTTTATAACTGTTCATCTGTAGTCATTGCATCAAAGAATTAGGAAATGAAATATCATCAATATCAAAAAAAGAAGACATTTATATCCCCAAAAGTAGTAAGAAATAAAGTTTTATTGTCTCATAATATGGTGAATTAAGACCAAATGTAACTCCAGGCAAACATGTACTTTTCATGTATACATAAGCTTACTGCAGACACATTCTCATTCTGAACCTTCAAAAAAAATTCCTCAAGAATATTTCCTTACTTGATTTATTACATTCATACACCTAACTATTTAGTAGCTTTAGAGAACTACAGATAATGGAGCAGCCTGTAACCCTTCAGGGAAGCACAACAAAAAATGACACCCTTACCAGTCTAATAAGCAGTTGTTACAATAGCATTTCAGTAAAAAAAAAAAAAGTCTCCATATTCATTTATTGAATACAAGCTTGTTGCCTAGTCTCAGATGAGGACTTTATTTTAACAACTAATATAAGATTGGTAGAGGCGCAAGACTCTATCACTAATCCAGGAAAAGTCATGTCCGCCTTACAAAGCCCCGTGCCGCTGCAGAGAGGATTTCCACTGATGATTAAGGGGTCTGAAAAGAGGAAACTTAATATCTAACAAGCAAAGAGAAAACAATTAATTCTGGATGGCTGTAACAAGTTGATATATGAGAAGAGCTTTTTTCTTCAAAGTCTCATTTCAGTCTTGAAACAAAATGATTCTCGTCTCCAGCTGCTGGTAGTAGAGCTCAACCCTCTGCTAAGCTGGGGCAACCCCCTGCACATTTCTTCAGTGTGTCCTACCTACCATAATCCTACCAAATGTTGAGGTTTTTTAAAATTAATTCAAATCTGGATCCTGTTATTTGGCATTCAAACTGAAAGCAATTTGAAAGACAGCAACTAGGGAAAAGAATCTGGATGCGATTGGATAGGGTTAACCACAGAATTACTGCTTCTGACTTCCAAACAAAGGAAAAAGGTGCTCCTGCATCTTTTCTAAATTATGCACTGATGTGTGTGTTGACTCCTTTGCTATCCTTCCTCTAGAACACATAATTTGCCCCCAGTGTCAACCTGAATAACCATGGCTTTAGTCAGAGCAATTGGTAATGTCTACTCGATTTTTCAAGCCCGCCCTTCTTTGCCTTAATTTTATGAATTTTTCCATGGCCTATTAAAAGATGCAACCTCGGTTGCAACCCTTGCCCCTGTTCGTAAGTTATTACTTCATCCTGACTGCATCCTCTAATTGCAAAACTTTTTGTGAAATCACACCTGATCATCATCTAAAATGATGAAGTGTTGAATTTTTTAAAGGAAAGAATATCCTTATAATTGTGTCTGTATAGAGCAGTCTACAGGATCTTCCTTCCAAAACCTTCTTTTTGTATCTATCCCATGACTAGTGGTAGAGCCTTACACAAGTGTGGCATAAATCCACACGCAAATCTCTCCAGCACTTCAGAGACTGCAATCCAAGTGCCAGCAGAGAGCAAAGTAAGTGCCAATTTCTAGCAGTAGATTTGGAATTGTCCCAAATGATTCTAGCTAGTAGTCCACCCCTCTGGTTATCTGTTTTCCTATCACACCAGAAAAATAAACAATAAGCACATCCAAGATCTTGCTTTCTAGCTACCTTGGGGCCTTTGATAAAATTTAATGGTTTACTATTCTTGAGATTGCAAACTTCTCCAAGCAGAAGTATGACTGCTAAGTGCAATGGGAATCAATATTGTCAATCCCATTACAGTTCCAAAAGCTTGAAATTGGGACCTTATGAAATCTTCTTTCTCTTCTGCAGCATGAATAACTTCTAGTTTCTCAGTGTTTTGTTATACCCCAAATCAAGGAAGACATGATTATATGACAGATAACTGCATTCTTGTGAGAAGAACTGTATGCCCTTTGCAGCATTTATTATGTGAAATCTTTCTCCAACAAATATTCTTGGCTGTTTTCTTCATTGAAGATGACATCCTGATATGTTTTAATACAGCTTTTTCCTGTACTTCCCTTGAAATCTATTTCTCTGTTGGTTTATTAGATGTGTTATTTTTTTTTCATAACTGCTTTACTCTAGGATTTACGAATATATTTGAGTCTGCAGTGAAGTCCATTTGCAATATATTATGCAGGTACATAAATGACTCCAGTCATTTTTAATCTGATTGCATTTTACATTGTCCTTTATTATTTAATGAGACTTCGAGTTCAGTATCATTGACTTTGGGTATGACATTAGCTGCTGAATCTTTCCTCTCTTCTGCCTTTTCTGAGCAAATTGCTCAGCCTAAGTGTCTTGTCAGGTTCAAGAACCTCTTGTCTTCCCTGAAATACTTTTCAGAAAAGCGAAGAAACAAAAAGCAAATAGAATCCAGCTCTAAACATATGGAAACTGAAAGAAGACAAGTTTGCCTGATCCAAATTTTGATTGCTGGAAATAACATATGTTGCAACATCTCAGTGCTTTATTAAGAGTAATGTGTCCTGGAAATGAGCAAACTGAATTCTGATAAAATGGGACCAGGTCATGAATTTATAAAAAAAACTGTAAGTATACTCTGCTTTGTGCAGATGTGGTAGATGGCCTAGGATCAAGTGTCAAGTGATTATTCCTTGTTAAAGAGGTTTGATGATTTCTCATTTCTCTGTTGGCCCTTTATCCTCAGAGCTAACTGTCTTCACCTAAATTTTCAAGTGGCAATTGTTAGGAAGGAGAAGGAGACTGACAGAGAGAGAGGGAGAGAGAAGAAAGATTTATAGAGCTACATGCTTTATTCCTAAGGTAACAAATGAATTTATGTGGAATTTGAATTATTGCTATGTGCAAAACATTTATGACAATTAAATGTTATCGCAATGCAAAGCAAAACTGTTCCTATGTTAGATAACTCAGTTTTGCAGTTTTCCCTTAGCAAGGTTGCTGAGTACCTGAATCGCTGAGAAATGGTCTATCTTATTTCTCACAATGATTGACAAACAAAAATTTCCTGACCTGATCCTCAAATTTCCTCCCCCAGTAAAACTGAACTACTGAAAAGAACCAGAAGTCATCAGAACTGGTGTGAAAGAAAATGTCCCTCCTCTCTCTGCCAAAGGCAGCAGGAGCCCACCTGTATAAACAGTGGGTGTATTCATTGGATTGTGCCAACTTTTTCTGGGAAACCTTGTTCTTGTAAGATTTCAGAGACAAATAGCCTTTGTGACTTTTTTTTTTAATGTGAGATTTCAGTAGAGCTACCATGAGGGTTTTTTTCTTCAAGATTTCCTGTCTAGGAAATGAGACATCCCGGAGGCGAGAGTATTTGCACTTCTAATGGGAAAGGAGTTATGCTGGCTTCATGCCCTCATTGCCTTGAATTTTTTTCTGGGAAATAGGGTTGCCTCAACTGTATGAGTGACCCAAAATAGGGCTGCCTTTCTCTTACTTCCCCTGTACTTCTTGAGTTGCTGAGTTTATCTGTGTAAATTGTAATCTTTTTTCATCCCAAAAGTACTCATGTATTGAAAACTTGCTGCTAGTTCGTATGTAATGCAAATAGATCACTTTAATTATAGCTTAATCGGCTGCAAAACAGCACTTTCTATCAAAAAGAATGCACAAGACAAACTTAATTCTTTCTTAGGGTAGTGTTGTTCAGTTTTTCAGGCCTTCCCACTTCAAGACATTTAAGCCAGGTATATTGAAAGTACCAAAATGTTACTGGTCTTGGGAACTTCAGAACCAGCTTTTCTTTTTCTTTTCTTCTCTCCTTATTAACAAATTGTCAGATGACAGTGTCAAATGACCAAAGTGAGAAATATTATCTAATAAAACTAAACACTTGCTTGCACTCTATGGGCAACAGTGGAATTTAGTAGCATGATTTAAGTTAAATATACATTTTTTCCATAAATATTCATGACACTAAGGATGTTATCATAATTATGCACACTTTTAAGAGAAAAATATTCATGGCTCAAGGGAAAAACTTCATGCTGGATTTAAACTCTTCTAACACTAGTTTATTGTGGTGACTATAGAAGCTCTTAGCCCCTTGTTGTGGTAGATTGATGGACCTGACAATATTGTTGAAGTCTAGGCACAGCTGATATTTTATTTCTTGTATTTCTTCAACTGTGCTGTAATTGCATGCATAATTATACTGCATATTTTACAGCTAAAACTAACATATGATTGTCTTATTCTACTTAAATAATGAGAAAAATAAAATTATATTAATTATATTTAAGAACGTATGTTTGAAAAAAATCCTAACATGGGTACAGAATTATTAGTTAAATAATTTAAATAGAAACTATAATGTGATGTTTGAAAACTAATTTTTTCAGCTTGGAAAGCTTAAACAATACTGTTTGCTAAACTCTCATCAAAAGCGAACAGCAACATTGTCCATCAGTCCTATGGAGTGCTCCCTTCCTCTCACTCTCTTCAAGAAAGTGGTCACATTTAGTCAACAGAAATATCTCTGTATCATCTTATCAGGCAAAAAAAAAAATTTGTAAATGTGGCTTATTCTTACCTCCTTGTCTGTTTTGGTGTCAAAATGACCTGTGGGAAAAAGACGCACTGGAAGAATGAACTCATCTCTTGCTTAATCTATTACTTGATGGGAACAACTCTCTCTTTCTGCTATGTAATATAAAAAGTAATTATTATGTTCTCAGAGATTATATTTATCAATGAAATTTGAGATTGTGAACTTTTATTTCATAAGTAAGACACGTGACCAAAATGGACCATGGATTTGAAAGGCTGCTTTCAAAATATCTTGAAACTCTCTAAGACATTTTTAGGCTGCAAAAAATGATAATGCTAATATTTTCTGCTGACAAAGGAAGGCAATTAGAAAACTGATTTTTCAATTTCTTTTTTCTTCGTGGGGAAACAACAACAACAAAATAGTAATAAAAGGATCAAAAAAAGAGACTTTTAAAAAAAATATAAAAATTTCAAATCTGAGAATGCTTGTGATGGTAGTTCTTTGGAAAAAAATGCTGACAATTTCCATTGATTATTCCGGGTTCATTTTTCAGCTTGTTATCTTAACCAGTTGTGTTTGGAAAGAACCTCAGACACCCAGCTCTCTCAGCCAGCTCATGAGCAAATAGCGTTGCAGTGGCTGATTCAGCAGAAAGGAGGAATTCTGCACATTTTGACTGTGAAAGCAGAAGCCAGTGCCACCAGCCAACAGAACAGCACGCACACGTTGCCTGGGCTCGCCAGCCCCCTGTCCTCCAGTGGAAACCCTGCACCTGGCAGAAGACAGCAGCTCCCTGTGGATCTGGTAGTCCCGGGGACATGCCAAGGGGTCTCTCTTTGCTCCCCCAGCTGCAGAAAGGAGCCACAGCTTGGGCAGGGCTTTTGGGAGGCTGCAGCTCGTGCCGCAGTGCTGGCAGCTAGCCTGGAGCCTCAGGGTTTAGCAAAGGGGTACATGATCCCACAGGATGAAAAGGGCTTTGAATCCCAACTTCTCTCAGCTGCAGAGAATGTATTGGGTAACTGAGAAAGGTAGTGGAGTCTTGCAAATGCAACTCAGACTTCCCAACGTTTACAAAGCAGCAGTAAGTGATATTCCTTTGTATCACTTTTCCAGTCCCATTGCTTTTATTCTTTTATTTGTCCTCATATTGAAAGGATATCTATGCCAGGCATGGTAATAAACAAATAAATTATAATATAATAAATTGTAACAGCATAATTCTCAGATGTCTTAAATGCAGAATTAAGCTACATAGTTATTTATATATCTTTTTTCCTGTTTTACCATACTTGAATTTTTCAAATATCTCCTCTGAAAGAAACCAACCAAACCACTTTGTTTTTCCAGGGAGAATGTTCAGAGCCTTGGAACACCCACAAAGAGATTTCATGCAAACTATCCCCTAAGTTTTTTGCAAACCATGACAAAAGCCCCTGCAGCAAGCGCACAGGGAGAGATAGGAACCCTGGGACTCCTCATAGAGGAATATACTGATCCAGTCAACTTAAACATGCTAAAAAACTCCAAATAATGCCATATCTATGACTTAAAAGTAGCTTTAAAACTTTCACTTTAATTTATAGTTTCAAGTTTTTAGTAGAGATTTTCAAGCTATTTAGCAAGATACAGTTTCTTCTTGTAGGAAAGTAAATTAAAGTTATCAAATCCAGGGGTCAAACTTTGATGACATTTAAAATGACAAAAAAAAACCCCATTCCCTGCCCCCCAATGGCTAAATGGCTCAAAAGCAATTCCATAAAAATATCCTGACAACTGTCTTCATGAGGAGAGAATAATACCGAAAAAATCAACAGCACTTTTAAAAATGAGAAATTTGTGCTGAACAGTATTATGAATTAAGCTATGATATGTGTTGATGGTGAGCCTGTTACCAAGCCTTCTGTCATTTTTATTTCCTTCTATTGACATGCTTATGGGATGTTAGTAGACATTTTTGCCCCCTCATAGCTATGGCTGCTTAGAAAATGTGAATGTCAACATCCCATTTCAGCAGACACTTAGATACCTTAGCATTTATACAACCTCCTCCTAGAATATGAATCAGATCTTATTGGTAAATTTGACCATCTATTTTAACAGCTAAGTTTAGGAGGGATAGACGAAGTGATTGTCAAAGACTCAGCTTATTTTACAAAGATGATCCCAAAGGACATATATGCATAAAGAACAGTGCTTTCTCTAGGCACCATGTTTTCATATTTTGCCAGCTTTTATCTTCAATAGTTGTGCAATGTCTTAAACAGATCCATGCTGCAAGGGAAGCTGGGCTTTGATTTCATTAGTACCCACTACCACTACAGCCAATGCACTCACAGTTAAACAATTGAATTAGATCATAGCTCAAATAACTGCAAGTGGACTGAGACTTAAATCAGACAATGTTGTAGCATTCATCAGTGCTATTTTGTTCAAGGAAAATCTTTTACAAGAACACATGAGAACTTTTCACATTTGAGGATCAGTATTATTGGTTTGCATTTTGTTTTAGTGAGGGGTGTTTTCTCTGTGAACTTCTCTATAGCAAACTAAAGGGTAAGATTTTTATACTGTCAGTTACCTGTTTTTCACACCATCTTTCAAAATAACGAATAGACTCTTACAGCCCCCCTGCTCTTGACTTTTGAGTAAAACATATGTCAGTCATTTGTAGCAGAGTTTAACAATGGAGAAGTGTGACAAAAATCTCAACCGCTTTTGAGTGGTCTAACTGTATTTTGTGGTCAGCATGATTTACCGTATGCACATTCTTCCCATGTGCAGCCCCTCTTATTTGTGTACTGGAGCTCAGATACAATGGAAGTATCATGCTCAGTATCTCAGGCCTGAGATGGTGGGCATTGTTAAGCTGATGTTGGTTCCTTAGCCCACTCCTACCCCACTCTTTTTAGTGTTGTGTTCTGTGGGCCATTTGAGATACCCAACTAGTGTTGAGAAGCTGCACCTTTACTGTATGAGCTGAAAGCTAACAAGAGAATGGGGCTATTAAACACAGCCTCAGAGAGTTCATCCTGCTGCAGAACATGTGGGACTGCCGCTGATGTGCAACTTGTCCTACATCATTTGTAATCACAGAAAGAAGAAATTGTTTCTTGTTAAAATATTATAAGGAAAATATTATAAGGAAAATATTATAAGGGAAATAATAAAATCACACTAGGAAGCAGACCACACATACATAATGAAATCTCACTGGTGGGTTGAATTACACACGATAGAATCAACTCCTTATTTTTATATAAATGAAAGCACACGAATTGAATGCTTTTCAATGTACTCAAGCTGCGGCATTCTTACCGCACTCAACTGAAACTAAGAAACTGTCCTAGATAACATTTTCTTTTCAAAAGATGGCCCAAACTTGCTCCTTGAAAAGATAGTAATTTATTAGTTGCGGAAATATTTCTATAATAATAACTGTCAAAAGGGGTACAGAAAAAGGAGCAAACATACCTTTTCAGATATGGAAAAAGATGACGTGGCCCAAGACAAACAAGAGTTTATATTTCAATTTTGTCTCAAAAGTAAAGACCAGCTGTTATCTGTCATATAGTTACTTGCATATACAAAAGCATTACCTGAGATTTTGAAAGTTTCTGAAACTTTCTGTGAATTTGTTTGCAGAGAAGTGATTTTTTTTAATGTTAAAACCAACAACAGATCATAAATATAAAAACACTTGGAAGCCAACGTGATTTTTTTCTCAGTGCAGTGATAAAACATCAGAGAAAAAGTTAATAGAAGAAAAAATAAAATAAAAATGTTGAGACTCTTAAGAATGCAACCGTTTTCTTTGGTTTAATAAAGCCTATGGTTCAAATTTTGAATTCTCTCTTTTCATATTCTTTTCCTTTGTCTCAGTGCAGAGTTCTACCATGATATGGGCAGCAATTATTGTGTGCACACACAGTAACTGAGGAATAGGATTTTCTTGCCAGAAATATCCTTTTATTATATAAATCTACTTTTTGCTTGTTGTTGTGTTTATAGACGTAGTGATTAATAACCCTGGCCCAGTGGTCATTTAGGCACTGTAGTTAGCAGCAATGGTAGATCCAGATATACAAATTTAATTCATCTGTGTAAACGAGGCTTATATCAATTCTCAAAAAATGTTTCCACTTTCTTGGAAATAAGATGGTGAGAAGAGAGAAGAAACATCTGGTGCTTTTAAATGCCTCAATGAAGCCAGCCCCTCAGTTAATCAGCTCTGCCCTCACCAACAGATGTCACTGCAAGCAAAAGGAATTAATTTGTGAGGTTATTGGGCTCAAGGAGCAACAAAACTCTCTGAAATAAGAATGTGAAAGAGCCTCTCTTTCAGAGCATATGTTCATGTCTCAGTTCCTCTGCTACAAGCTGAGAATTAGCAGCAGGCAGACTGGTAAAAATAACAAAAAAGAAGGAAAAAAAAAGTAAAAAAGAAAGCGTTTTAACTTACAGCCACGTGAAACAACTGAAACACATCAAAAGAAAATTTAGTACCCTGCTTTTAGCTTTATGAATGATTTAACTGAGAAAAAAAATCTGTTAATTCATTGTGCATATTTCTCCAAGGCACACTCAGAAAAATATACATTCCAGTCACCTGACTCTATGAGTAAAAATAAGAAAAGGAAAGTGTTCATGTAGCAGTTACTATGCAGTTCTACAAATTTTTATGTTTAAAAAATACACATATAGCAGGGCACATAAAGGCATCACTAAAAATATTACAGCTGCAAAGTAGAGACATTAAAAGTTAAAGACTCTTACCGTTAGGATTATTCACATGCCATCTTAATTTCCTATTTTTGTACACATGCTCTGGTACAACCTTTAATTGCACAATCATATTCCTGTTTTGTGTTTCTGAAGACAGCCTTAGATTAGAGAGAAATATCAGAATTCTACCACAGAAAGTGATTTTGACTCCTATGTCAGCAGGCATTAGAACAAATGCAAGTCACAACTCTCTCTTATATGTCCTACCACCAAAACCAGCAGCAAGTGGAACCCATATCCCAGGAGGCCTGATACACATTTTCCATACCTACTCGACAACAATAAAGGAATAAAGAAATCCATGGATTTTGGAATGCTACCCAAAGCTTTGAGGGTACAAAGAAACATTTTGTCTTAGCACAAATTCTGTCCTGGCTCCTCACAGTTTGCTACAGTCGTCATGCCCTTGTCTCTCTGAAACACCTCCTCCCAGTTCCTCTGTTTCTTTCTCAGTCTCCTTTCATGTCGGTCCCATTTGTTTGTCTTTCTCTCTCTGCTCCGACCTATGTTTTCCTGCTTCATGTTCCTACTTGTTAGCAAGGAGGACTGTGATGGTTGGTTTTTTCTTCCTGTGCACAGTTAATCTGTCTCGGCTGCCAGTAGGAAGAATTGCAAGGTTGTCTTGCTAAGCCCCAGTGCCCTTCTCTCTCTCTCGCATGGCTTTGTTGCAGCAGGAATCTCTGGAAAATTTAGCTGCCAACCTCTGACAAACCTCTGCTGAGCACTTGCAATTTGAGGTTTGTTACTTGCAAAGCCCTGCAAACTCAGCTGACATTTAGTTTGTGCTTTTTTTAAATTATTATTATTTTCCCAGGGAAAACCAGACACAAAATTTCAGTCTTTGCTTGAAAATATAGAAACACTACAGGTTTTTCATAAAAGCAATAAAGCAACTAACGTCCACAGGCAAACACTTTTTTAATCTCTCTCATCTGATCTGAGATTATCTTGTTGATGGTGTAAGCTTTCAGGAGAAGGAGGTAGTCATTATGGAACACATCCATCTATGTGTAGAAAATACAGTGTTCTCTATGGCATACAAACAATCTCACTACATGTGCTAAATGGAACATGCCAGAAAGGTAATTTTGAAAACTGGAAACCAAAATATGACTACTTAGTGAACCACTGGCTCCAAAATCATCATTAACTCCCACTCTTAGCAAGATTTTTCAAATTATTTTATGCTTTTGAAAATATGATCACCACCCACAAATCATTAAAGTTTTTAAGATAAGACCCTTTTGGTTTAATGAGATTACATGCAGAATAATTGTGCAAATCCTGTGTTAGGCTCATCTGAACCAAACCCTGATGTCTGCTTTTCCGTGCACTCTTTCTGCTTTGTTCAAGTCACAGCAAAAGATCACTTTCTTACTAAACAGCTGCTTTGTATCTTGTGATATGACAAAATAATTCAATGACGGTGTGGGGGCATGGGGTGGTGTGTGATCTTTGTTTCATAGTCCTACATATTTCCCAGACTGGAATCAGTTGGCTTTGACAGGAAGCTGGATGATTCTTTGCTTCTTTGATTTTTTTATTTCTTTATTTCTCTTTCTCTCTCACTCTTCTTTCCCATTGCATTTTTCCTCCCAGCTGAAACCTAAAAGCCAGTCTGAAACAGGGCAGTACTTAGCCTTTGCCTTCTTTCTGGTTTGTTTTTCTCTTTCAAGTCATATAGAAAAAACTGTAAAGATTTCAGCTATACCTCAGAAATATATTCAGTTAGAGTTACCTTTTAGCAAGATACACTTTCCTCATATCAGCAAATATAAAGTGGTAGTTGAGTAAAAGAAAACAATCTTTTTATTGTAACCAGCATAAAGAAATAATTTAAATACAGGTCTGTACCCATTAAAAAAAGAATGGGAATTTCTGTCATATAAAGTGTCCCCTCCCCTCTATATAGTGTGAGGAAACACAACAGAAGTAGTAGATGGAAATCAGGAATACAAACAAGACTGCAGTGCTCCTGGAGTTCAAAGGAAATCATAACACTTTAAATATTCCAGCCACTTTGAAAGATCCATGAAAATATATAAGCAATTGGCCACCAGCAGAGCTGTAGACCAATATCTTTGTTCTCCCATGGACGTGGGGAAATGCTGCATTTGTTTCAACACATTTGCCTTCTACTTGACATGGGAAATCTGGCTGCACTCCACAGAGGCCAAGACTTTCAAAAGTTCAGGGCTGACATTAGAAGTTTGGGTGACTCGTGCGTGCTGTGGTGGACTGGATTTTTGCCATCCTGTGCTGAACATATTTTTAATGTGGCACATTAGAGGTAGAAGTTCCCTTCCATCACCTAATGAGACTCCAGGCTTCCCAAAGCTAAAAAAAAACCAACCCCTTCTTATCTCTCTTCAGATGCCATACAAAAGTGCAAGCAATGGAGGAAGCATATTCTCCCAATTCACTATTAAAACTCACTTGGTATTTTGAAAAAGAAGTGTGGGGAAAATCTAGACATAATTTACAGTTAAGATGGAAATAACTGCTGTTGCTCAGGATATGAAGTAGTATCAGTAAACCTAATACAAATAAATTAACAGGCAGAGTAAATGTGAAGTGATAAAAGATAAGTTCTATATATTACATTGTTATTGAAGTGCTAGTATTCTAAACTTTTGCTCACATTCCTCATTTTTAGCAGCCCCTCTGAAGTCAGATAAGACAAATCAATAAAGTTGCTGCTTGAAAAGTCTGGGAGCTAACCAAGGAGGCTGGTGTTGATTTTAATTTCTCACATTTAACAATAATAACCTGAAGTATGTTAGCCAAGCACATATTGACCTTGAATGTTGTACTAGATACTATTGTTGTTTATCAGATTATACATGTTATTGTCTGCACAGTAGATACATGCTGCAAGCAAATTTTTAAAAAACAAAGGAATCTGAACTGTCTAGAAAGGCCATTTGTTTCTTACAAAAAATGTACTTACCCATAACTTAGTTGAAACTTTCTTCCCTATTTATCAATGTGCAATAGGTACAGACTGACCTAGCCTCACACTTTTTAATACTTAAGTCATGGTTTCAACCTTTTTATGACCAATATTATCAAGTTTTTTACCAAATATCACTTCACAATATTATAAATAGTTTATATAATCCCTCAAAAAAACAAAACACACAAAGAAACCAAAAAGAAAACCAAAACCCACTGAAAACCCAACAAACAAACAAACATACAAACAAACAAACAAGGGAGAAAAAAAAAAAAGAAAACAAAAAACCACCACCACCCAAAAAAATCCCCAAAAAACAAAGAAAGGCAATGTAGGATATGTTCATCTCTTATTCACATGGGAAATAGAATTGACATTTCTGACCTCCATGAATGGAAAGATTTGCAAATGTTCCGTTTCCTTATGCGAATTCACCGTTTCTAGTAACAACAGCTGTTTGTGTCACTGTTTACATATACAATATGCAGTGAAGTGTCCCTCCAAAAAAAAATCAATAGCCATTGTCATTGTTATTTACCATCATCATAATCCATCATCTGCTGTTGTTTCACACCACGTTTTCCATGCCAAGTGTGGGTGTGCACTACCATGTTGATGAATAGCTGAAAATTGCCATGACAATTTGCTGAGTTTCTGCTGAGTTTCTGCTGGCTGGCACAGTAAAAGCTGAATGATTCTTTACAGCGAGATGCATTAATGGGTGCTACAAAGTTTATCTCTCAGTTGAGACTTTTCCAATTTTGTTGTGTTCTTGTTGTAAAATGCTAGTGTAGTTAGCCTCCAGATATATTGTATATATATTGTAAATAACATTTTGGAATAGGAAAGCGGTGTCTTTCTGTGAGAAGCATGAACACGTCTTCACATTTTGATTTGTCTATTATCATAACAGACAGTAAAACAGAAAGATTGATATGTGAGAAACAACACATTGACTGGTTAAGGAAGAAAAATACAAACTCGGGGTAATCTTTATATTTATCTTAACTTTTCTTTTGCATGGCTGCTGCAAACACTGTGAAATCACCTTACCAGCACTTGTCTGTAACCAGTGTATTGCTCTACTTCTTTTCAACCTCTTCTCCATTATGGAAACTCTTCCAGAGGGTGCAGACAGTTTTCTATCTCCACAGCTAAATGGGCTACATGTATGTGTTAAAGAACTCCTAAAAAAATTAATCATGATATAATTGTTTTGCTACTTTCTTAGATGGTTCTCTTTTTTTATTTTATAAAGTACTGAAGTGAATTTTAAGCATGTACGCTCAAATTCAGTATGGAAAAACTCTTCATGGAAACCTGCACCCCAGAATTGCTCAGAATATCCTGAAAATGCTTTCCATTGAAAAATAAAGATCCTTATGCATTTATAGTTTCACCTCTTGACATCTTACTTTCTCTCTGGCCTCAACAATTAAACACCTAGTCTTGCCTGAGCCTCCTGATGAGAAGGCTAGGTACTCAAATACATTTGATTTATCTTGTGCACAGATGTGAATGTGTACAAAAATGATAAACGAAGAGGTCAAGCTAATTTGTACACACTCTTCTTGCAGAAGAGAATGTTGATTTTTAAAGAAAATACATATTGGCACAGTAGGGCTGTGTGTTCCAGCAGTGTTTTAACTTAGTGGTAGGACAGTTTATCTCAAAAACAGAGAGGCTGTTGCACCTTCTTCTCATCCGAAAAAAGGTTCAGACTCAGCATCCCACAGCAGCCAGAAGGTTGAAACCTGATTTCTGTGCTGAACCCGGGCCTTTTGCATGGGGTAGTCAGAGTCCTTGTCTGCTGGATAGAGGAGCTGCAGAGGAGCACCTTTCTGGGCAGGACATCTCCTAGGCATGGGGACAAATAGACTCTGTATACTGCATTTTCTGTTGCTGACCTCTCCTCAAACTGTTTCCCTGCTTGCTGTGTAGAGTGTTTACCTGGTATCTCTGAAGTTCCTGACTCTGTCCATGCATTATGTAGGCCACTGGCACGTAACGTGGATCTTTAGAGAAAAATCCAAGGAACACAGTGTCGACATTGTGGGTTGGACTCAATCAGTAAGGAAGAAAGGAGTCCAATCCTAATTTGTGTGAATGCAGACTCCGGCAAAGGAAGGCATATGAATAAGCTCATTTTTAGTGAACATGACTTGGAAAACAATAACTTTGTGTGTTTCAAACGTGTTGTTGAAGTTGCACAAACACTTAAACACTTTCTTGATTAAAGATGTAAATCACAGCCTGGTTCACAAATGAAAAGTATACAGTGAGATTCCTGTCCCACTTAAACAAAAAAGTAGCATTATAAAATTTTCCACAAAATATATATTCTATCTAGCTTGCTGTAGTTCATTGTTAATCAGAATACAAAGTGCTTTTTTGAGAATCCTAAGAAAAGCAATGTGGAGCAAAACTGTAAAGATAATGGCACCAGTGTTCTCTTTTTAATGTGCTCACACTCCAGTATGTGTAACACTACTTTAAAACATATAGCAGGCCATATTCATGAGTTCAGGACTGCTTTCTGGGAAATACTCACTTTTTCCCCAAAAGACTCTGTCTGTGACTGTATGTGCACTGAATGACTTGAGTCCATAACATGTATTTTAAGAAAGAATTTTGGAAATTTTGTGTCAATCATCATTTTTGCCCATTGTAAATGGAAAAAATCATGACTAACAGAGTAACTAAATATAAAGACTTTACAGTTTCAATATCTATGATAACTTAGCCTATGCCAATCAGCTGTTCAGAGCAGAGCAGATACAGTGCAGCCCAAATAAATATATTAATCACTCTTCAAGGAAGAGAGAAAATTTTCCTGCTAATTAGTATATGATATCTACATGGATTATCCTGACATGGCATATAAAAATAATCTTTATTTGGTTATTTTTAGATATTGGACTGATTTCTGCTGAAAAATAAAACCATAACACAGGACCTTGGTGGCCTATGCATCCCTGGCTTTCATCTTCTTAATCAAGTTTTCCAAATATGAAATTATAATGAAGTTTCAGTTAGTGGGCACATGAATTGGGAATAATAATTAGGATAATTATTAGAACCGTAGCTATGAGAATAATTCAACATATTTAGATCAGATCTGAACTTAGGCATGTATAGTCTGACATCCATTTCCACAAAGGTTCTAAGCCTCCAAGCTCTTGTGTCTCCTCTTGTCCCTCCTCCTCCTCAGACCAGGGTGACTTCACACTCCCTGCCTGTCCAGATTTCTTAAAAAAAAAAAAAATATCAAACTAAAAAAACCCAACCAACCAATTAAAAAAACCCAAACAAAAAACCGAAAAGTCAAACTGAGATGTAAAAAAGGACAATGGGTTCCAAAGATGGCCAGTGTGTAGCTGAGAAGTGAAAGAACATGTACCAACCAGGGCACCCTGCAGCTGCTCTGCTGTGCAGACATTTTCCTGCTGTAGAGCAGGACAGCTAAGCAGACTGACTCTCCAGCCAGCTCGTGGGAAGTGAGGCTTCCTGTCCTTGTTTCACCTCTGTCCCACCTATCCCCCCATGTGCCTCAGTTTTCCATCAGGAAAATCTGACCCCTTCTCAGAGCCTGTGTGACTTTGAAGAGGACCACAGAGGAGGGTAAAAAGAAGCACTGCTCTTGGAAGGAAGAGGTCAGCTAATTGCATTCTATTGCTATTTCTAATCCGGTTCTTCTGCTGGTCTCTGTGGTCTTTCGTGGCTTTTCACTGGTAAGGAAGGAAATGCACCTTTAGTGTGAGTATCCCACTCTATACTACACTGCACCATTTAAGTTCCATCTCAAGAATTTTGTGCAGCTTCGGGTTCCACAATATATAGGGACATCAAACTATTAGAGTGTGTCCAGAGGGGGGCAACAAAAATGGTGGAAAGTCTCTAGGGCAAGACTTACAATAAATGGCTGAGGTCACTTAACATTTTCAGTGGAGAGAAGAGATGGCTGAGAGACCTCATCACAGCTTACAACTTCCTCAAGTGGGGCAGCAGAGAAGATGTCAATCTCAGTCTGGTCATCAGCAGTAGAACTCAAGGAAATGGGGAGAAGATGTGTCAGGGGTAGTTCAGACTAGACTTTTGGAAATGATTCTTCATCCAGAGGGTGCTCAGTCACTGGAACAGACTCCCCAGGGAAGTGATGAAAGCGCCAAGCTCGGCACATATCAAGGAGCATCTGATCAAACATCTTAGTCACGTGGTTAATTTTATGTAGTCCTGTGAGGAGCTCGATTTGCTGACCCTACAGATTCCTTCCAGCTTAAGATTTTCTATGATCCTATGATTCTACTTAAAAAGTCTTGTTTGAAGAAGCATCTACTAGTTGAAGTGTCCATGCCCTTTGTTGCAGTTTGAATCACACGTGTATTAAAAACATGGACTGGCTTCAGATGAAGGTGTCTAACAAGCAAAACGACTGCCACTTAATGTATTTGGAAGAGCAAAGAAGAGCAAAGGTGAGAATGTTGATCAGCTGGAGGGCAGGAAGTCTCTGCAGAGGAATCTGGGCAGGCTAGATCAGTGGACAGAGGCCAGTGGCAAGAGGTTCAACAAGGCCAAAGGCTGGGTCCTTCCCTTGGATCACATCAACCCCAGGCAGTGCTACAGACTGGGGGAAGAGTGTCTGGAAAGTTTCCCAGTGGCAAGAGGTTCAACAAGGCCAAAGGCTGGGTCCTTCCCTTGGATCACATCAACCCCAGGCAGTGCTACAGACTGGGGGAAGAGTGTCTGGAAAGCTTCCCAGTGGCAAAGGACTTGGGGATGCTGGTTGATAGGTGGCTGAACATGAGCCAGCTATGCCCAGGTGGCCAAAGAAGGGCAATGGCCTCCTGGCCTGTATCAGAAACAGTGTGGCCAACATGACGAGGGTAGTGGTTGTATCTCTTTTTAAAATTGCTTGAAAGGAGGTTGTAGTGAGGTGGGGATCAGCCTCTTCTCCCAGGTAACAACTGACAAGATGAGAAGACATAACCTCTAGTTGTGCCAGGGAAGGTTTAGATTAGATATTAGGAAGAAATTCTTCACCAGAAGGGTGGTCAGGCGTTGGAACAGGATGTCCAGGGAAGTGGTGAACTCACCGTCTCTGGGAGTGTTCGAAAACTATGCCGATATGGTATTTGAGGACGTGTTTAGAGGTGCACATGGTGATTGTGCCAGGCTGACAGTTGGACTTGATGATCTTTGAAGTCTTTTTCATGATTTTAGCAATATGTCCTGATTCTGGCCAGGGCAGGGTTAACTTCTGCAGTAGCCAGGAGGGGGCATGGCCAGGACCTGGAGGTTATTCTATATCAATTCACCCTACTGCTGGGGCTGTGGGAAAGGGACTGTCTTCTGGGGAGAAAGGGTTCCTTCCAGTTCAGAAAACATGGCAGGAGGAGCCATCTGGTATTGTCTATTATCGGTGAGGGTGTGAGGGGTGTGCTCAAGTGCCAGTACTGCTCATTTACTTATCTCATTGTAGTTTCCAGTAAATTTTTCTTATCTCAACCAGTGATCTTTGCCTTTTGTGCTTCTGATTCTCCACTCTATCCCATGACAGAGGAGAGGGGGAGGGCAAAATAGGGGGAGTAAGAGAGACTAGCAGCCTGGTTTTGGAGTTTTGGCGGAGCATTGAATTGGTGAGTACCATTCCCCAAACACGACACAACAGAAAAGAGGAACATATTGTATAGTGATGTCCTACAAAGCTGTGGTAAAATTCTAAATTCTGAAATTCAAATTCTAAAGACAGAAATATGTTCTGATTACAAACTTAGTGGTATTCTCTATCTTAATTGCACTCCAATTTGATTTGTAAACCGTCACTGTTCATACTTGGCCACGTAGCTCTTTGGACAGGGGAAAACAGAGAAGGGTCTGCTGTGTCTCAGACTGAAGTTAATTGGAATGCTATATGTGAAAAGGTTAAATGATTTTTCTTGTCAAAAGTGGCTGTTGGCTTAATATAATGAACTACCTCCTTAATAGCTGAAAATCCGTCAGCCTCACTAGGGCTACCACGCTTATTTTATCTGACAGACTGACTCTAATGCAGTCATAGAAAAAGAAAGTTTCATGTCTGCTAACATATTTACTACTTTTGTTCAGGTCAGCAAATCAAATTCAGAACATGTGTTCCACAATATGCTTAATTTCTGCTTTTTTCAAGTTGCGCTGGGAATTCAGTTTACTTATCTACATTTTCAAACAAAGCTTTTAAGATGAATGGAAAAGGCAACAAAAGGGACATTCTGAAAGGAAAACTGCACTGGTTAAGCATTCACATATGCATGTTTGGATGCATTTTGTGAGCATATTAACATTGTTTTTTCGTCTAAACAGCTTTTTATTTTTATGGAAGGACAGTGAAAGGAAATTAGCGGAGGCTGGCAACTTGAGAAATGGAGGTAAAGATCATTTCCCTTGGAAAGGACGGCATGGAAACTTTGCAACTATCAGCAATTCAAATAGTTTTATTTCCTTTGAATGTTTTCTTTCATTCCTTCTGCTGAACCCATTAGAAAGAAATATTTCCCTCTCAGACATACTGAAATTATTTAGCTCTAGTACCATTCTGTTATGTTTTCTGAAGGCTTCTATACATTTTTCTCCTAACTTGCATACCAAAATTACTGAATAGGACATGTCATCTTCATTACTTTCTGCCATGTTTACAAAATTGAGGGGGTTTTGACTGCTGTACTGCTCGTTAAAGTAAAGAGAAGCTTAGTATTCTGGGTGCTTGTTGAACAAGTTTTCTGTTTCAGAGAAAATGCAGGTTACAAAAGATACTTTATCTGCAAAATACCAAAAAACCACCAAAAACCCCCCACAAAAAACCAAACAAACCCAAAACCCTAAAAAACCCACAAGAAAAACAACAAGAACAACAAAAAACCCCCAACACCACCAAAAACAAGCCAAGCCAAGCCAAACCAAGAACAGAAAATAAGTGGCAGTACAGAGACAGGTACAATCATATGAAATGTAGAACATATAGCAGCAGTAGTGTAGTAGTGCTCTGCTACTAATAGTAGCAGTAGTAGTGTAGGTAGAAGAAACTACATGAAACGGATCCTCCACTGAAACGTTTCTCTCTGTGTTGAATCTGATTAACATGATTTGTTGATCTTTACATAGAACTACTATTTAAGAAGACTGGGCTGGCAATTATCATCTCCTACAATATTGCTCTTATTTTATGTGACGATAAACCAAGTTCTATGAATAAAGTAATAAATTAGACCCTTAGCTTATCACATAGTTACAACTTTTTAACAGAAATACAGTCATATTCAGGGAAAAATCAAACACTGATTTTTCTTCACAAACATCTATACTTCTTACCTTGACCAGCGACATTAAAATCCAGTTATTTTATAAAGTGTTATTCCCACCTAGTTTGAATTAAAGTATATTATGTTATATTTTTTAATGAAAAAGATGAATGCAATGAGTTTATATTCTATATGTGTTAATAGGTAAAGAATATTGGCACATTATTTTTACAGAAATAGCACCTGCTGAAAGCTTTTGAGATACTGGGAAGAATGAAAGATTTCTCTAGGTTTTAAGAACCAGAATTTATTTTAAAAAATCAGTAGGCTATCAATTCACAAATTGTGTCCTATGTAGACAACACACAGTGCAAAGGTTGCAGTATTAGAAAAGGGAATAAGCGTGCGTGAGAACTGATGGAATACAGCCAACACATTGACGGTCTTGATAGTAATGTTATCTGAATTTCATTGATCTTATGAAAAGAGAGATGAACACCAATTATTAGAATTAAACACCAACTCTCTTATTTTTTTATTGCAATGGCAATAAATGAAATGAGAGAAAGAAGCTTGTATCATACAATATGCCACATTTGACTGTATGATTGTTCTACAGTTAAAGCTTCTTGATCACATCAAACTATACAAATACTTCAAGGGCAATCCATTGTACATTTTTTCTGTGTATATATGTAAATTATGTGTATATATGTAAATTATGAACCTTGCAACTCTTGTGTCTATTCCTTTTTGAAGTGTCACTGGTCTCACCAGTTTTTTTAATTGCATGCACTGTTTTCCTTAGTGTCAGTTTTTGGATTCCTCTGATTCTAATATCCTTCCATTTCTATAAACTTCTAGCAGCAACAAAGCTTCAGAAAGGCAGAAGGAAAGATTACATAAAGAGAGTGATAGACTAAATAGAGAAGGTTGAGATTTTATATATTTATTTCCCCTGAAAAGAATAGAATTCTCTCCTGTCAGGCCAACAGTTTGGTCCTTCTTAGGTCACAATCTCTGTCAGAAAGATCTGAGGCTTTAAATCTTCAGATGCAGATATCACAATCTGACGTGCAACAATGTGATTGTCAATGCCTGACACTGAAAGTCACTGCATCTATCTAACTTAATGGATCATTCATTCTAGAAAATGTGTCATTTCATTTCAAGAGAGGTCTTTTTTTTTTTCCATACAAGCAGTAATACTGTACACATTATACAAATGGACAAACAGGACTTGGTATGTGTCTCTCTTAAAAAATAAAAAAAAAAAGTAATATTATTTAGTCTGTTGCGCAAAGATTCTGTTCACTTGAATATCTGACCTGGACATAAATAGGAAATGTCAATCAGTTATGTCCAACATATGATGAGTCTGATAAGGGGAATTCTGAAGTGGTAATATACGTTAAATTCAAAAGGGTTCTAGTATATTGGCACAGAAAGAAAAATAAAAATTATATTTCAAAATGCCTTCAATTCCTAGTCCAAGCTGAGGTTGTGCTGGGAGGACTCAAAACAGGAAAGTTTGCAGTTCTATGAGAATAAATGAAAATACAGCATGCAGAAGGGAAAACGCACTGAAGGGTGCAAAGTACCTACTAAACTCACCTTCTTTATGAGCAAAAAGTACATTATACTGTCATGACTTTACCCAGGTTTCAAACTATTTTTTATAGAGTATCATTCTTGAAAACCATCACTCTGTGCAAGAGGGCAAACATCACTCATTTTATAAATCAAGGGTTGAGAAAGAGAGTTTAGATGGGTGATGTGTAATGGAGCCACCAAGGGGGCCCAGTTGTTTCAGTTCTCTCCTTTATGCCTTACTTAATCACTCTTAATCTGGAATTCTATTAAAAACAACAAAATTAAAATATTCTTTGGGGAGTAAGGCAGTCAGTGGAAATTTATTCCATTGGAAAGTCAGGAATCTATTCTAGGAGCCCTTTCATTATCTTAGCCAGGTGTGTAGATAGGAAGGTGGAAACACCAGTGCTATTTCCATCCATCAGTTTTGTGGCAAGTCTAACGAACCAGTTCATCACACATTTCCGTGTGCCCTGGAATAATACCATTTTTTTCATCAATGCTGTTGTAATGCATGTATGAAACCAATATCTCCCACAATTTGTATTGCTTTTGTAATTGCTTCTAGGCATTTTCGTGCTTGAACTGTTTATAGTTCTTTGTGCTTCTCTTTCAGATGTAGATCTCAAAAGTTTTTCTTTCTTCTCATGTTATTCAGCTATTCTACATCAATTTTGTGAACTGGAGACACTTCGGTTATAGAAAGCTTTTTGTGCCTGTGCTGAAGGACAAACAGTAAAGTAGTTTTGAGAAACACAGTAAAACATAGTCTGAAACAAACTGATTGAAGTGAGAGGGCTAGCTGGGATCTCATATCACCAAAGTGGAAAGCAATCCATGTAGGCTAACTATGAAAATGGAGCAGGGTTGGCCTTCTCAGTTTGAGAAAATACCACATTATTAGAAAGAATAAAGCACTTCACTCAATTGAATCAATTTTAAATCATCTCATGGTCACTGGAGATAAAATACTGAATTGGAAACTATTCATCTTTCATTTCACTGGTCTCTATCAGGCATAGCTGTATGCCATTATAGGTTGAAGTATGTACCCTAAGTGATAAAATATTAAAAAAGAAAGGAATAAAACATATCCAGTTCCTGTTCAACTTACTAATACTAAAGATAAAATCAACCACTTTTGTTGAGATAGGTGCTGAACCAACACTTTTGTAGTAAATTCTGCCTAGTGGTTTAAGTGTTTGGTTTTGTTCCTTTTCCTAAAAAATATTGAACTACAGTTGGTCTTAGCTCAGAACACAATTCTAAAAACAGGACAATGAGGTAAATGTTATGCAATGAGTATTGTTTTACTGAACTTGTTTGTCATAAGCAACAGCAGGAAACTAACTTTTTTTCCTTCATTTTAGCATTCCCATTCCTGGGCTTTTATTGGTGTTTAGTATCACTTTAATCTTTCACTGTAGAAAGCAGCCTGACATCATAAATGCAGTCAAGTGTACATTAGAGAAAGAAAACAAGCTGAGATTTTTGCCAAGGTAAGACTACACATGCTGTTGAAGTGTAGATTTTACAAAAAGGTAAGAGCTCAGTTCTATATTTGCTAGAATGAAACTTTCCTTTCCAGTCCTTCCACAACTTTTGACTCCAAATGAATGAAAAACCATCAGTCGTTCTGTACCAAGAAGATTAGAAAAATAGGCTTGAAGGTTTAGTGAAACTTGATTTTGAAGTGGTAGCTTTGTTTGCATTTTCTTCACTAATATCCACTGATATCCATTTTGATCCTTATTTTCATCTCCCTATTTTTCTCTAAAAAATAGTCTTTTTTCTTTCACCATAAAATGAATTACAAGAAAGATGTAACAATAGATTTTTGAGACCCAAGAGTGAAAAAGTTATCTACTGTATTTTTCTTTCTTTGTTTACTTCTTTTAGTAGTTTATCCTCTCACGATGACTAAAGTAATTTCAAGAGAAAATGTCAGATTATTTTAAAAGTTTAATCTTACTTACCTGGATATGAAATAAAATGTTCTTCTCCTTATACTGTCTTTTCCTCCTTTTTTTCTGAATTGAAAGCAGAATCAAGTTAAACAGCTGTCATTTCTTTCCTTTTGCTTGCAGCAGCAGAGTCGTCTACCATTGTCTCACAAAACTTTGAAGCTCTCTCATATATTTCTATTTTAGTAAATTTGGCCAAAGCAAAGTTTTCCCTCTTCTTCCTCCCCAGTACATTCAGGAGCAAATAGGGGGAGAAATCTGCCAGCCATAGGTTCAAAACTGTGTAACTTCTTTCAGTTATTTCAGTGTTGTGAAGGCAATGTATATAACTGTCATATCAATCATGACATGTCTGGTTTTACCTTACCAAACTAAGGTTGACATGACAAAAAAATAAATAATAGCCTTAATTTACTAAGTTAATTTACCTTTAAGTTAACCTCTTTATAGCTGATGCTGCTGAAAAGAAGTTAGAGCTTCCCATATACCTGAGATATCCATGTAAGACCATTCAAATGAATAAGACTTATCTGAAAATTAACCTTTGATTTTGTGCACGTTATCTTCTGCACTTCAGAGTGATTTTGTAATGGCTAAGCATGTCTAGATCACTCCCTTTATGGTACTTTTACTTGTTTGCTTTCGAGTAAAAACAATTATGCTGAGGCATTACTTTTGTTCTTTCTCCCTGATAGTGAGATGCTTTTGAAATTTACATCTGCCACCATGATCCTTACCTTTAGGTTTGGCTTTCCTATCCTTCTTGCCCACCCTCCAAAAAAGAGAAATCCCTTGCCCTCATGTGAATTGCTCTTCCAGGAAAGCTGACTGAAGGAGTAAGACTATATACCTCATACACACTGGAGCAAAGCACAAGATTAAGCTAATCTTAAAGCAAGCTACTGCTCGAAGGAACAAATCTGAGTAGCACGTCTTCAGGTTTTACTCATATTCTGAAGGGAGCAGAAAGAGAAGCTAAATTGGAAAAACAAACCACTTTTCCCTATCTTCCACGGTTCTAACTGACCATTTCACAGGAAAACAATGTTATGAAACATTTATTTGTCATAAAAGAAATTCAGCTACTCATTTGAGACGCCCACTCGGATTCATTTTAAATTTGAGAGAAGGTGGATAAAAACTCCTTCTATATTTTCTTCAGCTTTTGCCAACAAATGTTCTTTCCCATTGCCCTGTGTAGCTACAATCTTAGCATCTGCAACACATTTGGTATTGTCCCACACATTAAAAAATGATACTTCATGTTCTAGTATATAATGCAGAACTTAGCAAGGTAAAACAATGTCACATCTGCTTTGATTCTCATAAATTCCAGCTTAAAGGTGTTAAATCCATCCTGTCCTCCCTGAGCTGTCCATGCCTTGTCTGGAAATACTTTTTTCATTCTCCATCTCTCTCTCTTGCTTCTAAGTGATTACCAATCATATCCTGGGATGCATCAAAATCTGTGTGGTCAGCAGGGTGAGGGAGGGGNGCAGAGGAAGGACATGGACATGTTGGAGCAAGTCCAGAGGAGGGATACCAAGATGATTGAAGGGATAGAGCATCTCTCATTTGAAGAAAGGCTGAGAAAATGAGGTTTGTTCAGCCTGGAGAAGAGAAGGCTTTGGGGTAATCACATCTAATTGTGAACTTCCAGTAACTAAAGGGAGCTGACAAGGGCATGACAGTATAAGGGGGAATGGATTCAAACTAAAAGAGAGTAGGTTTAGATTAGATATTATGAGGAAGCTCTCTGTTGTGAGGGTGGTGAGGCACAGGAAAAAATTGCCCAGAGAAGCTCTGGATGCCTCATCCCTGGAGATATTGAAGGCCAGGGCTCCAAGCAATCTGGTCTAGCAGGATATGTCCCTGTCCATGGCAGGGAATTTGGCACTAGATGATCTTCAATGCCCCTTTCAATCCAAATCTTTCTATGATTCTATGACTTGTTTTATATGCTTGAAACACAGGTCCTCAAAAAGAAAATAACCTTCCATCTCCTCTATTTTTTCTTTTACTCAAAAAGGAATTCCAGAAAAAGTAAGATATCACTTTGCCTGCCTTACCTTATTCTTTTAATACTCTACCAGGGCAAAAAGTCTTTCTCCTTGAACATCTCCATTTCCATTATGAATTCAAATGAGAGTATAAAATGTAAAATGAACATTAGTTATTTCCTGGCAGCAAGTCTCAATGCTATATCTTTCCATCACTGAAATTATGCTGAAAAAATTCCCTCTACATCAGGAACCACAATTCACTGCATTTTATTTTGGTGAATGAAATCCTCATCTGTGCTTTTACATTTTGTTTTAGATGCAAAAAAATGTAGAGATGCAGATAAGCTTTATGCATTAGTTACACTATTCTAACTTTTGTCCCCCAAAAGGATAACAACCCATTCACCTAATAATATTTTCCTACTATTTCTTAGTATATTTAGCAAGGAGTGCTGGGCTGAAGAGTCTCATGCTAAAAATTTTTCCCAGATGTACCAAGGAATTCCCATTTTCTGAAAATATAGGACAGTCTTCTAAAGAAACTTTTAGATAATCTTGGAACATTTTTCTTGGGTTATTAAAAGGAAATTAAAAATAGCTTGCAGTCAAACTCTTGTTTTTGAAACAAACTTCACAGACACTCTGTATTTTCCTACTGAATCTATCTCTACCTTATAAAAAACAAAAAATGCTGTAAATGTGCTAGTACACCTACGTGTAAAATCTTATCTGCTGCCCATTTCTTCGTTAATTTTTCTCCTTCTTGAATGAAACTGACCATGGAAATAAACAGGGGACTGCCTTTTGTTTAAGGACCAGTGGAAATGTGTTTTCCCGTGAAAGAACCAAACACTAATGAGAAACAGGTGGCTTGTGGGAGACATGCATTTAAGAAGGCAGTAGATATATCACTAGGAATTAGAAGAATCTTGCTTCTCTGTCAGTTCTTTCCACAGCATAAAATTCTAGCCCTGTGAATTAAAAAAAAATTAAAGCCTTTCCGTTTTTGCTCATCTTTGCCTATTTCCCCTCACTTCTCAGTTTTAGTTTCATGTCCAAAACTACTCCAGATGTTTTTGTTTAGTTATTAATTTTTCCAGCTGGCTCAAGCTGGTAAATGTAATTATTAAATGAAGCAGATAGTGAGGCTAGGAATGATGGAATTAGATTTCAAAAAATTCTTTCAGTATAGGCAGCTAGTCATGAACTTTTCTTTCTTCGTGGTCACTGTGGCCAAGACAATCAGCAATCATCACTTCACTCAGGAGACTCTGCTAACCAGTAACAAATCAGAGAAGACACCTTTCCTAGTCAACTCCCTTGGTACTTGTACCATGAAGTTATCATCCAGGTGTTTTAAGAATTGTCTAGACCTGAAGAATCCTCTGTGCCAGCCGTGTGGTGTTCCCAGTTAATTTCTGAAATCCAGAGCTGAAATCCCTGATAGCAACAAGGGCAGTTGATTTAGAGATTTTCCTTATTTCCTTGAAGAATAATTCGTTGGTGCCATCATGTTCCATTTGCATTATTTGTTTGTGCTTAATTCTTACCGAGACACTCTCAATCACACCAGTGCTGACTGGGCTCTAGTACATTGCAGCCACTTCTTCACATGAAGGAACCCTTAACAGTATTTCAGCTGAAAAACACAGACTTTTAAGCTGGTAAAAATGCTGAAATGCTCCAGAGAATGTTTTTACAAATTCCACTTGTATCTCTGTCTGGGCTCTAACATTAAGTTTAAAAGATCAGTAATGCGTCACCTGAATTAATATCAGTAGAGTGAAAAGATTTATGTATTTGTTTTGCCAGTTCTAGGGGACTTTTCCTCCTTTCTGAGAAAGTGTCTGATGATGGCAACATATTGATCAATTTCAAGCTCATGTATAGTTTAAAAATCAAATTCCAAATTTGTATGCAATTCAAGTTGAGAATCTTGCAAGTCAGAAACCTGTAATTTTGTCTCCAACTGCAGAGCAATGCTTTTTCCTTGAATCACCAGCACTAACAAGAGCAGCCACGGGTCTGCCTAAGGCAGGTAATGCTTGGTGCCACTCTGATTTTCTGCCACATTTGGGCTCTCCACTGGCCCTGAATATGTTAATAACTGTGACATGGAACAGAACTGTTAGGTTTAATCTTGCATTCTAGTTTGAATAACTCCCCCTTTTAAGTCTGCTGACTGAAGGAAGACTACTTAATGTTGCTCCTCATTATCTTGCAGAATATGTGTATTTTCAGGCCTCTGGAGTTTTTGATTGGGTCACACATTTAGATCAACAGCACAATAAACTAGGTGAGACTGTAGTCCTCCCATGAGTGGCTGACTTACCCTGCCAGCACAGTGATTTACCATTGATTTGAAAACAGTTTGATAGACAACCATGAAGATGTAATTTCTGTTAACTCTGAGAAATCTAATTTTTGAGAAAAAAAGGATAAAAAAAAGTCATATCATACTTGTCCTTCCCTCTTCTAAAACCTACTTGGCTGTACTGAAAGTGCGTAGAAATGTCACTGTCACAGAGATGAAAGTGTCAGTATACTAATAATATATGGAGTTAATGATGCTATTAAAGTATTTGTGAACAATAAAATAAGTCTGCCTATTCTGTGTTCAGCGTTATGTCTGAGGAATATAGAAATGGTATATAAACACATACTCCCATTGGATAAAGTTGCTCACACATCCCTTCTATTACTGCAGTGCCAACACAGCTATAGCTGGTTTTTGCATTAATTTGCACAGTTATTTACTTCCCAGAAACCTATTTCAAATGACCTGCCAGCCAAGTTTCCTTTACGATTCAGGCAGTAATTATATAAAGGCCTAATGTCCTGCAGAGGAGAAAAACAAGCCACTTTCTTACTGGTATTCTGACAACGGCTTTCTTTTGTTGGGAAAAAAAAAAAAGATTTAATAGAATTCTTTCCTTACTATAGCATGAAATCTTTTAGAAAATTCTAAAACTAACTAATATCAAGCCTTTCACTTAAAGATAATCAGGGAGGTACCTTTCAACAGACTACAAGAAAGACATTTCTCAGTCCAGTGTGATCAAAGACATGTGAAAAGGCCCAATTTAATTTGATCTGTGCAGTTTAAATGATTATTTTCACTAGTCATCAAATTTGCTGATACTATAACAGGAGACTACCTCACTTTTTATTGAATCAATCATGGTAAAATTATATTTATAAAGCTTAAGCAATTAATTGACACATTTATTCAATGCCCTGAGGACTAAAAAGGGAAGCCAACAAAATAGAATGGTTTCAATGGAGAAAAACAGTAAGAAATTATTTTCTGCCAAGTACTATTTCCTCTGCATTAAGCCCTTGTGGGAGGCTCTTGCCAGAATAAATATTTTCCCCACATGAGGAATAGATTGAGTAACTGATGCTGCTGAATCAGAGTTACTGGGCTCAATTCTCCAAAACAAAAATCCTCCCCCTATCCCTTGATATTTTTTGTTTATCACAGACTCTGAATTTTATTGAATTCATGCCCTCCGTGTTCAAACCCCCAGTTCATAGTTTTCATTGAATGAAACTGCTGCCAATGCCACTTACCCTTGAAGATGTTCAATGTGTCAGGTGCTTGAAAAACCTTTTTGTGATGTTTTGCATAGGCTGTTGCAAGCATCTATCTCAGCACTTCAAACTCTAATCAGGAAAAAAAAAAAGCCCTTGTGATATTTGGCCTTCCTGCTTTTGAATATGCTTGGCTATAAAGCTTTAAAATAGTGCTCAAAGTATGCCAAGAGATGTGAATTAGGTCTTTACACTTCATTCAAATATGGTCTTTCCAATTTGTGCTTATTTTTCAAAATGGATAGAGGCTGTGATCATTGAAGCCAAACTCCAGCATTCTATTGCTTTCAATATTGAAAGCCCAGCAGACTTTGAATAAATACCCACAGAAAAATCAAAACTGCCTAGATTAAGAATATAGAGCCGTTATTATGAAGCTGATGATCAGTTTAGCATGCAATTGCTAAATTTAACTGCCTCTTTGAACGGTACTGCTTCTGTGCATTTAAACCTTACAAATCATTTGCTGTTGTTATTGGAGGGACTGAAGGTGCTGGAATTTCTCTTCATACTCCCTGTTCTTTCTCCCTGAAACATATGGGTTTGGTGGCTCACATAGCTTTGGGTTTGTTTTGGGGTTTTTTGTGCAAAAGATTTATAGTGGTTTTATAGTGCTAGAAAGGGTTTTGTGGGCTTGTGGTCTTTGAAGAAGAAACTTTCTATTTACGGAAATTTATTTATAGATGCTCCAAAGTAACTCTTCTATGAGAGCATCCTGCCATATTTATTGATCAGATTAAAAGACTAATAACTGTATCGGGTAAAGTAATAAGAAAGAAGATAAACAGTTGGGAATTTGCTCATCATCTCAACTAACCTTTTCATAACCAAGCCAAGGATGGTTTATCTTTTTAAGTTAAAGCAACACCGAAAATGGGGTAACTGGGAGGAGCAAGGGATTGCTGTTCTGTAAAGTATTCTGAAGCAGACTGGCAGGGGTTACTGTCTCCTTCCTTGCTGCATAATCATCTAGGGGATCACATCAGGGGGTCTTTCACAAATGTAAGTCATTAAGTTACCAATATTTTCAGATAACAGGAGCCATGATGAGAAGCTCCTAAAAGCTGAATCTAATGAAGAATTATATTGAGAATTGGTATATGCCTAAGATCTCTGTTCTTACTAATTAGTCTTCACATAAAGGTCCCATGGAAGGAAGTTTGGCTTTTTGCTCCATTTTCTTCCAGTGAACTTGAAGTCCAAGAAGACAAAAGAGGCAGAACAGAGCAGGTGGCAACTCCGTGCCTGTTCCTGGACCATAACATGCAGTATACCCTGAAGAAGGAAAGGCAGTGGTTTACTCTTAGGACAGGAGACCAGTAAATTACAAACTTCTATGGGCAAAGAGCGAGGATTGTGATTCAAAAATAGTGTCTGACCTACTCTGCCTCCAGGGTCCAATCTAAGTGCCGAGCAAGCATCACTTTTACTCAGCACTGCTCCAAAAATTGACAGACTCTCACAAATGTTTAATTAAAACTAATAAAGTATAATGTTCTTAATTTCTTCTTACGTTTTCCTTAATGTTTTTTTAATGTCCAGCATTACTGGTAACAAACTGCAAGAATTTCTGCTCATTTCATTAAAGGAAATACATGAAATTTTTTCTCTCTCACAAACTGTTTTTGTCGTGTTTCCAGTTCTATACACGAACTGTTTGAATCTGTCCATGACATCTCAACTTTGGAATGATTTGAAATAACATGTCAGTGGAACAATTGCTGCCCATTTTAAACACTTCAGAGGTTCATAGATTTCTATGCTTCTTGAATGTTGCACAAAACAATTTGTACTAGCACTTACAGATAAGTTTCTTATCTGTGATTCTGTTTAAGTGGAGATCTTGGTAACCTCTGACTACTGTTCCAGTCAAGCACATTATATAGTGCATTAATATTTCTATTTTTATCACATTACACCTTGAGAGAATTTTTATGTATATTTATATGCGCATATACACTTGTAAGTCCTGT
>VWZW01002093.1:7150-129934 GCA_013397115.1 Edolisoma coerulescens
AAAGGCAATGACAAGGGCATTTGTTGAAGAGTAAAAGGTTTGGGTTTGTTTGGTTTGGATTTGAGTTGTTCTTGCAGAGGAATCTTCAGTTGTCATGGAAAGCTTCACAAACTGCAGCTTTACAAAGAAAAAAATCTCATTCATTCTGAATTTCAGTACTCCTTTCAGTCTGTGCACTTCTATGAAATTAATATCTTCCACAAACATATAAATTTTAAGCCTCGTGTAAAAGTTAGATAGTGATAAGGAACAGAAAGCTATGAAAATTAATTAACCGGAATTTGAAAATGCATTCTGAGACAAAAGAATAGCTTCACTGTACTAGGAACAGATTCTATGATCCAGATTCCACATAAGGCAAATTCCACATAAGGCAAATTCCACATAAGGCAAATTCAGAAACCTATTAAAAATCCCAAACCTTGTATTTGGTAATTTCCGTCTTGCTATGATCAATGGAATTTTGTTATGTTTAACCTAGAAAATACAGTGCACACAACAGAGACATAGAAAACTTTATAGTACCGTATATTAATATAAAAAATAAAATCAAGCTGGGTAAAATATCCAAAAGGTTACCATTCCATTTAGGTATGTTGCTCATCTAGTGAAATTTTACATAATACATAGAAATGCCAGAACTAGGCAATGCTTCAGGGCCTTAAGCTGCTTTATGCTATGTGGATGTCTCCCTTGGAGTGCTATATTCATACTTGATGAATCTAACTTTTGTATCTGGGCAGTACTGGACTTCAGAATCTTTATCTCTGTTTGTCAGCTTAGAGCCCACCAATGCACAGAATCAGAAATAAACATTGACTGTTTCATCACAGCACATACTTGAGAGCTGATTTTCTGAACTTTA
Organism: Edolisoma coerulescens; assembly: GCA_013397115.1. Classification (NCBI taxonomy): domain Eukaryota; kingdom Metazoa; phylum Chordata; class Aves; order Passeriformes; family Campephagidae; genus Edolisoma; species Edolisoma coerulescens. The sequence goes on from VWZW01002093.1 coordinate 8,016, forward strand.
AGCACCAGGAGTCAAGAATTGGCAGTACAGCAACATCACTATAATCCTGTTGTGACAGAAGAGCTGAGTCTCAAATCCTCTCTCATGCTATATCTGCAAATATGGATGCGTGCAACAGAGGTAAAAATACAGCATAAATTCTATTTCCTTTTCCTGAAGATCTAAAAGCATTTTTTATTCAAAGGGTAGGACAGAGATACTCAGTATGTAAGTAAGTAGTGGATTATAGATCTACATTTCTTTTAAAAATAGAACAAAGGAAGAATATTTCACGCTTCTGTGATGTGAAATTTCAGAGAGTTTTGAAGCACAAAATCAGCAGGTGGTAGACACTGAAGTTCTAAAGAGAGGGAGTTTGTGAAGCCATAGGCTTCTATGATGGCTCTGATTGAGATCTTGAGAATGATGAAACAATAAAATTAGTATAACCTTTGAATGACCCCAAGTACAATGATATGTTTCACCTGCATTTAATTTATATATGCTTGACATTTTCACTAGCTCCAAAAAAATCATACCATCTTCAGTCATTAGCTTGAACAGAGTTAGACGTTTGGTGTCTGGACTTATGACTGATTGTAATAGACTGCACTAAGACATGTCCTTTTAGGGCATAGTTACCTCAGCACCAGTCATGGATTTCTACTTTATTTCCAGTCATGGGATACGGACTTTTAACTGACCAACAAGTCAACAATTCTGCAATGAAGGAAACTGAACTTTCAGCATGGGCCTCCACCTTTACTGTGTGTCCTTTCTGTCACTAAACTCTGCCTTTTCTTTTAACTCCTGCATCATCTCCTCACTTCTTTCCTGAAGAAGCCATTCAGTTAAGAATCTCAAAACAGTTGTTATTCAAATCTTAGCAAGTCTTCTGGTTCTGCCAAGATGGTGTAGAGAGTAACTGTTCTGGTTAGTGGAAGCTCTGACAGCAGGAATGTCCCATTCCTTCTGAATAGGATCATTCCAGTGAACCTGTTTTCCCAATGGTTCAACAACATTTGTGTCAACATAGAAGATGGGGGACATTAATCATGTCATAGAGGCAGTAATAGTTATCTCTGGGCAGGCATGAAAAGAAATTCCTTGAATCAGTTTTGCTACCAGAGCAAGTATTCGTTGGGTTATAAGAAGTTAACAACACAGTTAAGAGGACCACCATCTCTTTTACCAATAATATGGACAATTATTTTAAATTCATTATTTTCTTGTGGATTTTCTTGTTCTTTGTTTTGTTCCTTGAGACAGCTTTCCTAGACACCTTCTGTAAGAGTGTCTGTAAACAAAGGAGTACAAGACCATACCTGTTTAACTGGTAACTTCTAACTGGAAATAGATCCAGTCTAAGAGGGCAATGACTCATTTCTATTTTTAGCAACTTTTTTTCAGCTCCCCTCCATTCCAGGTGATTATGATCACCTCAGTTGTGTCAACTCAGCTACTTTTGTAGTTTGGAGGTTTTTGTGGGTTTGGTTTAGTGGTGATTTTATGTTTTTGTTTTTTAACATTTCACAAAATTATTTCCAGTATTTTAAAATTTAAATTAATAAAATAAAATATACATTTAAAACAAATAAATGGAAAAAAGAGTGTTGCTCCTGTTCTAATGACATCTCATTACAGACTGATAAGTAGCTCAGTCTTCAAAGCTGAATCGCAGGAGCTGCTGGTGAGATGAAACTGGAACATTGTAGAGAATGTATTTTTAAAATTTACTGTTATTACAGTCCCTTTTTTCCTTATCATTCCTAATACAGAATGTCACCCTGTAACATCGTAATCCAAAAGCGGAGAGTATGCTGAGAAGCCTAATAAGTGGTGAATTGTGCCCTGGCAGCCAGGAGGACCAATGATATCCCATTGTTGGGATATCATTGCATTGGGTGCATCAGGCACAGCATCACCGGCTGGTCAATCTCTGTCTGTGATGTAGGAAATAAGTGGTTTACTCATTATTAACAATTAAAATTATCAGGCTTTTGCCAAGTTTTTACCCTGCAGCTAACCACAGGAATGCCTCAATAGGCAAGGGCAAATTTATGTGATGATAGCAGGTGGACTGGGGGACAAATAAAAGATATATCTGTCCCTTGTGATAGTAACTGAAGATATGTGAAAACTTCTATTTACATGCTGCACAGTGCAACACATCAATAGAAGTGATTGATGTAAGTATTTCTGAGATTGTGCATATCCTTTGTCCATCACCCATACTTAACACAAAAGAACAAACGAGATACATAAAGTCTAATCAGACAGAACCAATCATGATTGCCCTGTCAATAGCATTAAGATATATAACAAAAAGCAGAAATAAATATGAGGACAATAGAAGTGGACCAGTGTGACCAAGACCAAAATCCTTCTGGGAGCCTTCAACCTCCAAAAATCGCTTTTTCATTATTTTGAAGAGTGTGAGTATAGTCTTCAGGCTAATACCAGTGAAAAAGAGGTGATAATCACTTTTTCTCTCCCAAAATATTTCTCCCAAACTAGTAGATATGATACTGGTGTTCTTGTGTACCCTTTTACACCTAGGAGAGTCTGAAGGCATTGCTATGGAACTGAATTTTCAGAGAGTTCTCAAAAAGTATTAAATTTTATCTCATGCAAGAGATAATCCTAGTAAGTCTTCCAGCCTGCATAAACTGTAAAAACACTAATTCATCTGACCTTTCAAAATAGAATCTTAATTTCTTAGCTAACAATTTCTTTATTCAGTGAAAATTTCCTCCTTCGTCCTTTGGTAACCAAGTTTGTACCTTTTATTCTGAAGGATTGCCTTCAGGCCAGTGCAAATATTTACATGCAAAAATGATAGGAAAGAATCTAAGTAGAACAGATCTTTGGAGTTTATTGCTCTTGAACAACATCAAGCAGGAAATAAGTTATTGCTTTGACAGGAAAATGGGCAATTGACCATCTTCGGCTTTCTTCCAGGAGTGTTGTAAAATTGTGGAACACTCCAAAGGAGGATGAAAAGTTGATCAGAGTTATATTAGCTCTTACCTTGTGAGTGGCTACATCCATTTATTGACACAAAGTGCTCTGGTAATACACTGCCTTTGAAGTAGATCTTCAAACTGTGACTGATGCAGAAACAGGGCTCTTGTCCGCTTCTTTGTCAGCAATACTATTTCTTAGGGAGTGAATTATCTACCTATTCACTTTAAGTAGGCATTCTAGAAAAAAAACTAGGATTTATGTCTTCAAAACTAAATAACCTGACCAAAAAGATGCATGTACTCAAGCTGGCCTAATAACTTATGATCACTAAAAAATATTATGACTTGTAATGCAATTGCAAAGCAATTACAAGCGACTTTTTTATTATTATTGTTTTGTTTTAAGTGGAACAGCAAAGCTTTGCTCATATCAAAGAAATCAATGAAAATGAAATTATCTAAAACAAGGTGAACCTTGAAAATATGTCTGGAAAGGAAGCCCATAGGAAGTCCATGCCTCCCTCAACTTCCATCTTGTTCTGTTATCCCAAACAAGGCGTTTAAACTTAGACTGGATATCTCTCTACTACAATAGCTTGACCTGTGTCAGAGTAAACTAGTAACAAATGCCAGAGAACCATAGAATCATAGAATGGTTTGTACTGGAAGGGATCTTAAAGACTTCTAAAGAAACTTGATTTTTACTTTCAAACCCAACATAAAAATCTAAGGTGAAAAAAGTAAAATAATTTGCCTTGCAGGAAGTAAAAGATTAGGAAACTATGCAACCTAAGAGAAGCAAAGTTTAAAAAGTGTTTAGTATGGGATGGCATCCAAACTTCTGACAATTTTTTGAAATCCCTACAACACTTTTATGTGTACTATATATTTCCTGGGACAACAACTGATTCTGATTTTTAAGGCATTTGCTACCTATAATTTAAGAAAGAGGACCAAGTGGTACAGCAACATAGTGACAGAACACTACACATGATGAAACTGACATATGAGAAATCTTAAAATAATATTAGAGAGAATATTTTGTATCAGCATGTCAAATATGTACCTGTTAAGGTAATATTTACATCCAAAACATACTTTCCATTCTAGGTAATCGAAAAAAATTTCTGGCTCCTTTTCTCATGATTTTATCTTTCATGTAAAACAAAAGGTTTAATAACTTCTGACAGTCTTGTGCAAGACAAAAATTATTAATTGTTTATTCCAATAAAAAAAGTGTTTTTTTCAGATCTTAAACCTTGTAGTATAAACAGTGCAAACATAAAAACATACAATATGTAATTTATTTCCTGGGAAACAAATTCATAAAGCAAAACATCATATTGTGAAAATACTAAAGCTGTGCATTATTTCTTAAATAATATTTAGTTGAATTTGCCCTTTTGACCCCCAGCTGCATAGGCTTAGAAAAATACGATGCTTTCCATTGACATAATCAACAATGAAAAATTAATACATTAATGCCTATTCCTAATACTCTACATTTAATGCAATGATCTGGGTTTTCTTGTGAAAAGTTCCCAGTGTATTATATTGTCCCTGACATTTCATTTTTCTGTATTTTATCACTAGATTATTTTCTAATGAGGGCAAAGTCCCATTGTAGTGCAATGTTACATCTAATATTTTTCATTTTATTCCCAGAGTTATTCATATATTTTGCTCATTATTCTCCTTTGAAAATTCTTTCTATTGTGGCTGTTTGAAGAAATAATGTCGTATTGCACAAGATTTCCTTCACTGCTCTGAGAAATGTAATGTTGTAGCTCTTGGGCATTTGAGTCATTAAGGGAATTTTCATGTTCAGTACCCTGCAACAGATTCAGCCTCCCATAATTCAAAACAACTTCACACCACTTATAGTAAATGGTCCATGCAAGAATGTTTGCTTTTCTTATCTCTCCTTTCCCCTTCCTCATAGAAGATTTTTAAACCGTGTTTTAATTCTCTTTCATCAATTAATGGCAAAAAGTTAAAGTGACATCAACTGACTGTCAAAAAATAATGACAAATTGTTAAAAACTGGAAAGTACTAAAAATTAAATTTATCTCCCAGTGTTCTGCAAATAACTGATTTCCATGTTAACACCTTCATTCTCCACAAACATTCCAGTGGGAAAACCTCCTATACCAATTGAAGCCCCATCATAATCAGTTTGGCAGGCCTGAATCATAGGATGTAGATTTTGTCCTTCATTATATAGAGTGAAAAAAATTCTGAATAACTTCGTATTAGGATTTATTGGAAGAGTTGAAATGAAAACTTTAGCCTTCTCTTACTCTTGTAAGAGAAAAGTTTTTCTGAAAGGGCACCCAAAAGAGAAGAAGGATATCAGATATGTTGAAGTCTGATCAAAACAGGAAATTAAAATAGGATGATAAAAGGTACAACATGAACTATAGATTAGCTGAACTATGCACAGCTTTCAAAAAAAGTCAATAAAAAATCAGAGATTGTTTAGAAGTAAAGTTATTTTAAAGAAATCCATGAAATCTGTTACTTCTTAGTTAGCTGTTACAGTAATGCAGGGACTAGTACGCATTGAATAATGCTGAACAGTGTGATTCAGCAAGCCTTTTCCATATCTGGCTGCATGTGGCTGTAAAGAAAACTCAAAGCCATACTTTCCTTTTGTCCACTTATTAAAGAAATTTCTCTAATTTATATTTCTTTAAAATTTACTTTGAAATAGATCCAATTTAAAGAAAGGAAAAATATTGTGGTTCAGAAGTTAATTCAGCTATTAATTGAGTGAATTATATAATCCACCAAGTCCATTTTCCACTTTCATTTTTTTCATGTTCACTTAGACCTCTAAATTTTTTTTTTTAATTTAAATTTCATGCAAAATTCTTCACACAAACACACAGTGCTAGATCAGAAAACCTTAAAAATGTTGCTGTAACTACAGATAAATCTGCAGACAATACTGCAAAACTTTACAGACTGGATTAGGCAGACAAAGTATCCTATTAAATATTTTCTATTTTGTCTCTGAATTTCGCTCTATCTCAAGTTCCTACACCTGAATTCCACCATTACTTTTAGCCCAAACATCTGAAAAGGAGGAGATTTTCCAGAACAGAGCTATTATTAACAAGGGACAAAAAGGGAATAAGATAAAAACCAGGAAACACCAGACCATTCAGTGAACAATTAGTTCTAAGTAACATTTGGAAATATTTTAAAAGGCTTGGAGAAATACCAGGAAAAATATAGTTTGATTTAGGATTTCTACACAGGCAGGGAATACCATGCTTAATTACACAGCATGCTTTGAAAATATTTCTGGTATTATAGATAAGAGAAATCCTCCAGATTCTGTGAAGTTACTCTTACAATGCATCTGAAAAAAGATTCACGCACAAAACGAGCAGTTAACACAAATGTTACTGCATGTAGGAAAATGAACAGAAAGAGTATATATTCTAGTGTATGTTCTATACCATTGTTCTCTTTGAATTACCTTAGCAATGTAAGATTATATAACATAGAAAATAAACTGTGGATTCTCTTTTACTCAGTTACTACTCTCCATTGTTGAATAGCTCAGAGGTGAAGATAATATTCTAGGAGGAACTTTCATTTTAAACTGGTGTCAGAAATGGGAAAATCCTCTCTTTGAGTCATAAAAAACAACAACAAAAAACCAAATCTTTCATTACATTAGCTATTTCTACAAGTAAAATACAAATGTTCACATTCCATTATATTGTCTCTTATTTCTGTATTTTGTAGTGAGCTCCTAGGCACAAAAATTTTCTCCTGTATTTATTTCTTCAAAGTCTGCTATGTTTCGGTAGACTACAAAAGAATTAAAGCAACATGGTAATAACCTCCATTTCATGAGTGCTTTTGTAGTATGGAGGGAAAGGCAGATGAGGGATTGCCGTGTTAAGGACACTTCCCTGCCCAGCCATCCAGGAGCTGTTCTGGCAGTCTCTCACACCACCTGACCTGGGGCTAGCCCCTTCACAGCTACACCCCACACCTCGCACAGTCAGACCAGGTTTCAGCATGAGCTCAGCCCCAGGTTTCCCATAGCAGAGTCTCAGACATCCGGATCCTTAAAACTTTTTAATTATGGTGCAATAACAAAGTAGCAGTTTGAGCTGGGTGCCTCCGGGGAAGGACTCCAAGAAGAGGAAACCCTGGGATTTTATACCCTCAGTCTGTGCAGTGAAGTTGTTGCTCTTGTAGCTGAGTGTCCAGTCACCTTGGCCCCTGCCATGTCTCTGAGTGTCCCGTCACCTCGTTGGTGAGAGAAGTTCCCTCACACCTTTTTGTGCAAAGGGTCAGCAGTTCACATCCTCTTGCCTGGGGCTCCCAGACGCCAGGGCCTAACCTGCAGCTCACTCAGCCGTTTTCAGACAAAGCTACCTGCACCAAATGTATTCCTCAGCAACCCTAGACTGCTGGCTTAAACTAGTCCTTAAAATTCTGTTTCATATAATGAGCAACCTAAATTAGGAGTTACCAGTTTTCCAGATTTGTATAGGATCCAGAACAGTAGCAGTTATTCCTTAAATATAGATGCTATTGTTTATGACGGAGAAAATCTTGAAAGAGTTACCTTACTTTTGGCTACAGGTCAGTATTTCTCTCCTTTTTACATTTTAAGGTCTCCACCTTGTCCTTTATAATGGTAAAAAATCTAATATTTTAACAATATTTCAAGTTCTTTTGGGTAAGGTGGGTATTAGCATAATTCTTTAAAATGCAGGAAAGTCATGATGCATGATTCTGCTTGTGTAGTTAGAATTATAAACCCTGCTTCACAGAAGTTGATTAGAAATTTAAAAGAAAAAACAAAGCAGTTCCTGAGAGGCAAAACATGCATTTATATTAATAATTCACTATGTTTTAAAAATAAAATCTGTTTCCACCTGTAAGTCAAAACCAAAGTTTTTGTGTTTCAGCTTGGACTTTTCACTTTCCCCTCATTCCTCTCAAATCACAACTCTATTAGAGGATAGCTCTTCTGTAGATGTCTTCACTTGCAGACAAAATAATTGGAAAAATAACCCTTGTAATTGTACTTTAGAATTTCTTTGGCAGCAATGCTTATAATCAATGATAAAAGTGTACTTAGGCCCCTAAGGAGAAGCTGGACTAGCGCAGAGGAATCCACCAGGCACAGCATCATAGTGGGCTTCTGGGAGAAGAATTTAACTGGAAACTTAAGCAGTATGGAAATTTGTGGGACTGATCTGTAGGTCCATGGTTCAGCAGAAAACAGATAAAAGCCTTGCTAAAAGGACATGAGTTTCATTTACCAAATATTCCTAGAGTGAATGACAAAGAAGAAAAAAGGTGGACACACTTTATTTAGCTGTCAGACAGGACAAGTTCTGAGGAGATTCTTATCTGCTCCAGGAAAATAAAAGTGGAACTCTCTGCTGATACCCTTTTTGTTTAGTCCCCAAGAGAGCTGTGGTAAACCAGGGAGGATGGACGGAAGATCCTTGTAAATCTTCCCTTTCAGAAACTAAGAGAAAAAAGTGCTTATCAGTTCAAATATAAATAACATATAATGCTGGTTCTCAAAATACTCGATATCTTCTGAGAGCCTGAATTCCGGTATTAACACTTTAAAGATTTTCTTCCGTTTTAATTTTGCATTGTCCTTACGTTAAGGTGTACTATGGAATTAAAAACATTCTTTAAATACAAACATCAAAAGAACAACAATTTATAAGTAACTCTCTAATGACCCTCTTTCTGAACACCATTTTTATTTAGTTCCTAAATTCCCTATGTTTTTCTGAAATCTAGAATCTACAAGGCAGAGATCTATATTTTTCACCTGCTTGTGGGGCTTCGAAAAGAAGAAATATCGGTTAAGTGTCTTTTCTTCATATCTTAATTTTCACTTTCAAAATGAAATCCTTAACTGATTTTTCTTGGTAAGATTAGGTCTTACTAAACAAAATATTTTGTGTATTTGTAGCATAATATGATCTCTGTGGGACTAGATATTTAAAAATAGAAATACTAGAAAGTACCTGCCTTTTATTTATTCAGGAGAAAAAAAAAAGAAACAAGAAAAAGAAAAAACGTGGCACAGCTCATTCTTTTAGTTCTTTCAGTGATTCAAACTACATTTATACCTCTTCATCTTTTTTTCCCCACTTAAAAATTTCAATAGTTTTTAGCTTTACTGACGTTTATCTCCAATAAGTAAATTCAAACTAGGTATTATAGTGACACAAATAAAAAAGGTTTTAATTTCCAAAACCTCTTAAAAATCTGTCTCTAAAAAAAAAAATTGAAAAAATGTTTGAAGTTCAAATGAAAGACAATATCTGAATAAAACTAATCCCCAGGAGAATCCATGGCACCTGCCAGACACTGTAAAGGTTTTATAAATGTTATCTTTCACAAAGTTGACTGCAAACATCATAAGGCCTTTGGTAAATATGTATACCAGCCTTTTTGTTTGAGCAGAAATATTGAGCTTCCTGCCATTATGATTATAAAATAGAGAAGATTATTTCAGAATTTTTTTAAAATATTTGATTAGTGGCCTCTCTCTTTTTTCTTGGGATCAAGTTTCAAATCACACACAGAGTAAAGTGTTTGAAAACAGTCCTCCTTAGTAATACAAGACTGGTAAAACAATCCATTTAGAAGTCATTCATGAATAAACATACAGAAACACTGATGCTGGAAAAGAAAAAAAAATTGGCTGTCTGATCCACGGTAACAGAATGAGAAGGAAAAATTCTGCACTACAGCAAAATAATACTGTTTATATTGCATAATGAAAATTGCTTATCTCTTTGGCAGAGGCAAAATACCACATTTTTTGTGTCTACAACTACCTACTGATAACTGTATCAAATTAATTTTACCTGATGATTATTTCAAGTATTTTGTTCCTAGTGTTTCCTTGTTTTTTAAAAGAACACCATAATAAGAAAAAAAATCTAACAAAGATCTGCAAAACAGCACAGACCTTAAAATAATCATGGTTAGCTCTGTGAGATCTACTAAAATGTATGCTATGGTGCTTATGCAAACATCATCATTAGGACAGAACTTCTACACTTACCTCATTTTGCCTTCTTGCTGTTACCACATTACAAAATTGAAACACTACTGTTTGGACAAAAACTATATTGTCTTACTTTTCTTCATAATACATTACTAATTATTTCCCTCTTACTTTGCTTTGAACACGGATACTCAGGTGCTGACCTTAAGATACCTGAGGGAAAGATTTTCATCCAGACAAAAGCATTTAAATTCTTCATCTGACCTCTTCAAATCCAAACTTCAGAGAGACATTTCCATCAGTGTAAAATATACAGCATTGGATTTGTGGCCCTAACTAACATTAGGACTGTCCGAAAACATTTCGGTAAAAACATTGTGAACATTTTAAAATGAAAGGAGTGGAGGCACAGTAGCTGCAGACAAGACTTGCACTTGACTACTGGCCTTAAGAACCAGGCGATGCTGCAACATCCCTCTCCCAGACATGACATAGAAGCCCTCTGAGGGTAGCTCCTTTATTTTAAGTCTACTTTGACATAGAAGACCATTAAAAAGTATCAATCTGAAAGTCATCTGCATAAAATTATTTTTATTATATTTCTTTGGAACAGGCAGTGTGTCATAAAGACATGAATAAAACCAGTAATCTTCAAATGATTACCTACATTACAAAATGTTAATATATATATTTGTTTCAATTTATTTTTTCTTAACTACATTACTGCATAATAATAATTGTATTAAGAGCTTCTATCTTTACTTGCAAATAAAGAACATAATTATTCTCTCCTCCAGCCAAACACTTCTGCTGGCAATTCAGAAGAAAAGAAATGGGTGAAGAGGTTTCGTAATCCAACTTTTTAAAAATGTTTAATTGACTTTGGACAATGATTTAACTATATCAAAAGAATAATAAAGTTGAAAGGGAGAATTTTCTGTCATTTGCACATATTACATTTCTGGGAATCTCTTAGTACTAATATTTCTACAGATCTAGATTGATTTTATTATAAGAAAGACATTTTATCAGTGTAATAAAGGGGCAAGCTTTAGAACAGACCAACAATTAGAATTTGTTCAGTGTCTACAAATTTACGATACATTTATTTAAAACAATACACAAAATAATTATAAATTAAAATATACCTGTTTCCAGACACTATAATTTAGACATTTTTCAAAGATATACATTATCTGTTAGTCAATTTTTAAGGGACTTTCATATTAGGCTGACTGGTTAAGAAATATTCAAGGTCTAATGCTAAACATTTTTCATTTGACAGGACAGAAGAGAATCAGTTGAAAAATAAATTTCAGCTCCCTCATTTTTATTTCTCCAGAAAAAGATACGGTTCGGTTTTTAAAAGGAAGTTCATAATCCTGTTCTCTGATATTCTAGAGCTGGTTTTTTATAATCATCGTTGAAAATATTAAAGAATTTATACAGACTCAATTAAAAACAGTTTTTAGTTTGTTAGTGTGCTTTTCATTTAAGTTCAGACCAGGATTAACCTGGTGAGCTACAATGTGCAAAAATTATCATGCAACTTCTCTTAACATAATGTTACCTTAATTCTGTAATCTCTGTTTTGCCTGAACACATGTTTATTCTACTGACACCTCTGCTGGCATGAAGTAGTAATCTGCAAGTTAGTGAATCTATTTTCACCTGGTAATATGAGTAAACAAGATGCTTAGGGACATGGTTTAGTGATAGACTTTGCAGTGTTAAATTAATGGGCCTGATGATCTTAACAATCTTTTCCAACCTAGATGTTTGTATGATTCTATTCCATAGTCTATGAACACAGCTGCAGTTTGTATCTGGAATGGATAAAATATTTTACGGCATTTTGAATCAAAATATTGGCTTTAGGACATAACACTCGCATCTTCCCTCGATATCCCTTTTTCCTCCTAGTTTGCTAGAAGTATATTGCTGGTGTTGCTTGCAACCATATGAAGCAAACTGCATGCAGAGTCTTCTGTCTGAAAATATCTTAATTTAGGAAAATATCAGTTCTCCATTTTACCTCTAAATGTGTTGTTCAGACTTTGCTTGTGAACGATTTCATTTTTGCAACATAATAACTGTAAGGTAAGAAAACAGCATTTTCCCTTCTTGTCTTGCTTCCTCCCATTAAAACATTATTTCTGACCATCTAGTGATCTTGGCATATTATCAGGATACAACTCTGAGTGCTAAAGAACAGCTCCAGAACAAACAGACCTTTAGTCACTGAATATGATACCAATATCTCAGTAGGCCTGAAAGACACAGAGCTACAATATTGAGGGGTTTATCCCAAATGTCTCTTAGAGTGCCCTGAAAATGGGACTGAAAGTATAGCGTATTCTCACAAAACACATCAAAGGAAAGGAAAAATGAAACTCATTAATTGAGGTAATAAAGATTTATGTTCAAGCAGTGAGGTGATGAAAATTAATACCACTGTGCTGAATGGAATGGAACTGTGACAATTGAAATGAATTGAAGATATACCTCAAGTGATTTCAGTGGCTTTTGGAGATTGCTTTTAAATTTGGGGAAAGGAAAAATGAAACATTCTCCCAGGAGCCAGCAAGCCAGCACAGATGATCTTTTCTCAGTATTGCTCGTATCTTTGCCCCCTTGCATCTTTTTTTGTGTAAGCAAGACTCATTTTCCTGTCTAGAGAACTTCTGTTTCTTTAGGGACTGGTATTAGTCTTTTTTCTGAAATCCAAGTCCTAAACTTACCAAACCAAAGGCAAAATTCCAGGTGTGGTTATCTTCTCTTTTATCTTCTTCTGCAGTATTATAGTAACTTTACTTTATCCAAACAGACTTTACAGTATCTTTAACATATAGTAATAAGGATTAGGAGCCAGCATTGTAATGTAGCATCATACCACCTGATAATCCATATTACTTTCATTGCACTAATTTTGCTGTTGAATAACAGCATGATGGGTTCTTGACTTCAAAAAGACTCTGCTGTTAGTCATTCCCTCAATATCAAGCAGTTAAATGATACAGTTTGTTTCTGCTTAAGCTATGCCATTGAGTCTCTGGCATTTGAAAATGTTGTTATTGGGATAAAGCAAAAACTATACAAAATAAAACAATACAAAAATTGGACAGGAAAAATGTTTCCATTCTGATGCCCACTAAGTATGCTGTGTAAGAGAGAGACGTGTAAATGGTATATTAGGTCTATGTAATTTTTTTTCACAATAAAAAGCAGCTTTCCAAGCGCTACACAGAAGACAGCTATTTCAGGCATAGATAAAGGAGAAACTCAGTGATTAATAGGTAGCTAAACGCATACAGTTTTTTTTCTTAAGAATAGCCCATCTTCTTTCAGTTGTCTTCTCTAGAGAAAAGTCACCTAAAGGAACAAAATAATCTAGGAGAGTTCTCTGTTGCTGCTTAAATATCTGATAGTAATTTACTAAAAGTCTTAATGCTTAAGTTTAATCTACTTAATGAAAAGTAACTCCGAAAAAAAGCTTCTGAAAAAGTTACTTACTTAAATCAAGGTTAAGTCTGCATAAACAGTGCAGTGGGACTGGCTTAATATTTTAAAAAACTGGATGAGAGATTTCTCTCATTGAAACTCAATATACAGCAACCAGTTGTTATTATTATAATGAAAATATACCAAGGACAATGAATTTTTTAACTTACTCTTCTCCAAGGCACATCCTGTTGTTTTGTCTCAGGATAGAGATCTAAAAAAGATTAAGAAGTGTTTGATATTACTGGTAGTAACAGTCATTGTCAAATACCATGGTTTTCTTAATACACATATTTTTGTTTGCTGATAGGAATAGTCAGAAAGAATTATGATTTTGCAACACCTCATACATACCTTAAAGGAACAATTAGTAAATGGAAATATAGAACACCTATGAAAAAAATAGAATTCCTGCAGTTCTATTTTTCCTCTTAGTAAATATGTTTCTGAATTTTCCTACAGGTCTCATTACCATAGAATTATAGATTGGTTTGGGTTGGAAGTCAACTCAAAGATCTTCTAGTTCCAACTCCCCCACCATAGGCAGGGACACCTTCTACCAGGCCAGGTTTTTAAGAGTCCCATCCAATTTGGCCTTGAACTCTTTGAGGGATGAGGCAGCCACAACTCCTCTGGGCAAAGTGTTCCAGTGCCTCACCACTCTTACTGTAAAGAATTTCATTTTAGATGATATCAAAGTGCATTTTTAATTGCAATTTTCATAACTGAATGTTTAAATTATCTCATAAATGAAAGTCAAAAATTATGCAGAATTCAATATGTGTACTATGATTCACCATTTCCAAATATATACCTTTGTAGTTCTTGAAACATATTTTCAGGCTTGAATCAGTTTGCAGATTTTAATGACATTTAAAGATTAGCGCAAATAAAAACTCTATAATGCTAAACACTTAAATTCACTGTTTTCAAGCCTGCATAAAATATTCTATTAAATATTATAAATTTTTTAAGGGTTTGGGGTTTTTTTATTATCTATTTTTGGTAAAGTGGAACTAGGTAAGAGTAATTAGATAGTAATAATCGGGGTAGGTTATGAACTTTAACTTTAGTGTTCCTCCATCTGAGTCCTTGATATTGTTGCAACAAAATATTCATCTGTAGAATTTTGATATGCCATTGCATAATTTTGAAATATTCATAATAAGGGATGAAAGCTTAATCAGATTGATTTGAGAATTGACATTTTATTCACAAGGGATTTGACTACCTGTAATACCTCTACTAACATTTCTAATGTGCATATCTTAAAATATTAGAGGGAAATGTTCAAAAACCCTATTCCTCAATCTTTCCCGCACATTTTTCTGTCAGTATACACCCCTAGTATATGCACCCCTAGTATTAAGACTACATAGGCAATGTTCCATGTAAGTATTCAAAATGTTTCTGTTCAGAAAAACTTATGGTGGTTACAAGTGTGAAGGGCTGTAAGGTTTAAGAATAACAACAGATATAATTAGGAGGCTGAAATTTACCATATCCTGGGTTTAGCCCTGCAGTAATTAGAAATGATGAATCTTAACTGTCCAAACAGGAGAAGATCGATTGCTTTCAGGAAGAAAATATCAGTTTGTGGAGACAGAGGAAAAAACTATTCTTAAGCAATTTGACTGTATAAATAAAGAATACTTGAAACTGATCTGGGATCAAGACTTTTCAACAATAATTTTGGTAATATGGATACCTGAGAAGAAATGAGATAAACATAAAAATTACAGTATTTACATCGGAAATGGCATATAGTGAGTTCATTACATGATTGACTATACAGCTTATTACTTCTCTATACATGTAGCTCCCCTGCCAAAAAAAGGCCCAAACAAAACAACAAAAAAGAGCAAGAAAGCGAACAAACCAACAAAAAATGACCAGATTGAACCAATCTGAATGCACAAAATTATTTTAGCCTGTGTTTACATTAGTGAGGCTTTGAATTTGCTTGTTTCAGAAACTGAATTACACTCTGGTGAGTTATTCACATTTTTAAACTTTGCAAGGTTAATGTTGTAATTAACAGTGACCTTAATGTAAATTATTAATTTACTCCTTTTGAAACTAATGGAATAATCTAAACACTGGAAATGCCTTCCACAGCTCACCTTTAAGAGCAGTGACTGATCTTGTCACTCATCAGATTTGTTGAAATGTTTTAAGCAGGGCTTACTGATAAATATCTATACAGAGGACATGAGAAGGAGTGCATCATATTCTGGAAGAATTCTTTAATTTTCTTTAGGAGGAGAGCATATCTTTGAAGTGAAAGGAAAGGTTACTGAATTCTTTAGATTCAGAAATGCATTTAAGTTAAAAATCAGTGAAAACAAGTAGGTCTATTTCAAAGTGTGTAATTCATAACATCTTTAAAAACCCACACATTTGTAACCAGCAAGAGTTTCTTTCACATGGCAAATTCCTAACTTCAGGATGTCATTCTCAAGCTAATAAATACACAACAGCACCAAATACTTATTCTTAAATAGAGTCAAACCAGTCACATCCTGTGATGGCACATCGCCACTGTGAAGTCTGTTTTGCTGCTAAGTCACGTGTTTCTGTGTGAAATAGGTAATTCCTTCTGCCACCCTTCTTAATCCACTCCTCAAAACACCAGATTTTCTCTTGTGTTCCTTTATCACTTAAAATCAGAGATACTGGTCAACGGTTCTTCCAGATAACATAGTCATTGACTTCCAGTAATAGTTCAACCTTCTATCCCACAAGTGTGAGTTTCTCTAGACCTGAAGCTGATTTATGTTTTACTTGAAGGAGTAATGTTAACAAAAAGACAAAATATAAAGAGTAAGTGTTAAGACTGACAGGAACTGGAAAAAAAAACAAACCCAAACTATGCACTGAGCCTAAACAAACATCAAAGACATGTTTTGAGCTTTTATTGAACACTTAAGAAGACAAATAGGTTACTCGGACAGTGATATTTGGCCACTGTGAATTAATTTCTTCTTACCTTATTTACATTAGTATCAACTGAAAACAAGGTCACTGAAGTTTATGTTACAGTGATAAACTCTGAATGAAGACTATGTTGGGATGCCCACCTTCTTAATACCTCAACAGAGGAGAATCTTACTACTGACTTCACCTGATAAAGCATTACACTGTGAATGAGCTACTTCGTATTCCTTCCCCTTTCATGTCATCTGAAACCAAAAAAAAAAAAACCCAGAAAGGCATAGCATCTTTATTCGTTAAAGAACTGTCAGTATTTTGGGTGATCAGTGTTCTGTGGTAAGAAAAATATTTTCTTTGAATAGCACATTGGACATCCTCTGAACTCCAAGGCTTGCTGCTTTCTCACTGTATGTCCATGATGTATTTCATATAGAAAAGGAAAAAAAAACTCTTCTGGACAGTATTTTGTGGTACTTGAGAATTTTTTTCTGGGTTTGTTTTATGTATTTTCTTGATTATGTTACTAAAGATGCCTAAGCCCTAAGACTTGCGAAAGGCATTTCAGTATGTTGAAGATAGATGTAGATCTGCCGAAACACTTAGTCATCTAAATCTCATAAATTTGTTTTCTAAGAGGACCTATAGGTTAGCTGTTCAGGTGCTTTTCCAAGCATGCTAGTTCCTTCAAAAATTCAGTCGGCAAGTCTTATCTCAGAGTTCAAAATTAAACAGATGATGCAATGCCTAGATAGATGCTAATGACGTCAACAGCTATTCTGAGATTATTACAGAGGCATCTTAATCAATGGCATTTGGTCCTTTTGGTACTAGGACTGACAGGAGACTAAGGGTATCTGTTATTGCAATTATGATGACACATATGTGAATATTAATTCTATGGATATAAAACCACTGTGTAAAAATTAACTTTATTTATGGAATGATATTTCTTATTAAAGTTGCACCTGGAGGCCCTTAATCTGGCTCTGTCTCTTGTGCCAACTCTTAAGTGTTAGTCAGAACTATGAAATATTTACTATTTGAGACAAACAGATAAAATGGAAAGGAAAAAAAAAATCTATCAAAATTAAAGCTCTCTTGAAAATACACTCAATTACTGTCAAAAGACTTGAAGTATTTAATCTTTAATGTATGAATATTTGCTTTATATTGGTTTATTGGGAATTTCAAGCTAAGAAATGTAGGGTAGTTAATTTGGTTGATTTCCTCCAAGAATCTTCTCTGCAAAGGCCAGCTAACTAGGGAACACTTAATTGCTTGCAACAGCTTGTCAATTATAGGTAAATAGACACATTGGAAAAGCAAGAGGGTTCAGAATGGGGAAAGTAAACTGAAGAGTTATTTTTTAATAAGGTCCTTCTATAAGGGAAGAAGTAAGCATTATCAACAGATAAAATGTACAGCTTATAAACACCTACATAATGGAAATAAATAGAAAAGCATTGTCCAAGACATGGGTCCATAAACACATTAGTAATTCACAATTGAGATAAAATAAGAAGAAAATATATTCAAAATGCTGTCGTGGGATAGCATCCAGATATTCTCACTGTATCATAGTTAGTTTCAGATCTGTGTAAGTGACTTTTCTTATTTGTATCACAGTTAATTTCAGATCTGTGTAAGTGACTTTTCTTATATTACTTAGTACACAGAAGAATAGAATTTTATTTCCTAAAGACTTGCTAGCTGTATGTAGAATTAGGACTGATATGAATCACTAACAGTCACAGCATATTAATCTCCAAAATTGTCTTCATGTGTTACTACTAAATGATAATTTTTAAATATTAATAAATCTTTGGAAGCGCAGAAGAAGCACACTCTCTCTCTTCCTGCTCAACTACCTACTATATAACACAAATATTTAACATTCAAACAAAATAACAGAATAAGAAAGCTGGATAAAATGCTACCTGTTCTAAAAGATGAAACTGATGGTAACTTTTGGCAATACCCTGGCTTAGGTGTATAGGCACAAAAACATATCCATGACCTCCATTTATACAAGATTGGTATGACTGGTAGTACAAAATAAATAAGCAACATAAGTTGCCTTCAGTATCTTTGCTGTCTAAGAGTCTTGACTTTAACTCCAAGGAGTTCTTTAATTCCTTGGCTTCTACCTCAGCAAGACTTAAAAATTTTTCCATTGTTTTCAGTCCCATAGTCAGTTATAAACATTTTTATTCAACAGCTTAACTTGCAGAAATTTCTAGTAATTTAGTCATGTTTTGCTATTTCAGCATAAGTTTAGACATGTGTTCCTCCAATGTGATGTTACAGAGGTGGGTAAGTCCCCTGGAACATACAAATGACTGAGGATATATACTTTTCTTTAAGTTTGTGAAGAGTTCTTAGCTATAAGGAAGCAGAAAATGTAAGCAACAGTGAATCTGCATGCTCATGCTATACTTGACTCCCGTTCTGCTCTTACATATATGATACAGAGTTAGTCTTAATCATTATACTGATAATGACCTAATTAATGCAATAACTTTTCATCATTTACATATTACGTCATACTTATTAAAAGTGCATCTTAACATTATTCTTCCAAAATCACTGCAGGACTCTGTTCCTGCCAAAAATAGTAGTTATAGTAATATCTTCATCACCTATAGTAGTGTCTTAATTAGCTAAACAGCACTAACAGATATCAGCTCAATCTAGAACATCTCAATCAGATCCATCACTATCTCAAACCCTTTGAGCCTCACTCTGGGTGCCAAAAACGGACTGTCATGGTTTAACTCCAATCCACAACTAAGCCCCACACTGCCACTTGCTCATTCCCCCACCAATGGGATCATGGAGAAGATCAGAAGGGTAACAGGTAGTTACGTAGGGAAAGGAAAAGCTGTGCACACAAGAAAATCAAAACAAGGAGTTAATTCACTACTACCCATGGGTAGGCAGGTGTTCAGTCATCTCCAGGGGAACAGGGTCCATCATGTGTAGCGGTTACTTGGAAAGACAAATATCACCATTCCAAATGTCCCACTCTCCGTCCTTCTTCCCCCCACTTTATACACTGACATGATGCCACATGGTCTGGAATACCCCCTTGGTTGATAGGGTCACCTGTCCCATCTGTGTCTCCTGCAACCTCCCAAGTGCCCCCAGTCTTGTTTCCAGAGCAGTAGTACAAAAAGCAGAAAATGTCTTAGCTTTGTGCAAGTCCTGCTCAGCAAACAACAAAAACATCTTTATATTATCAACCCTGTGTTCATCACAATTCAAAACCAGCCCAATTGTTGCTGCAATTGTACCATATTATCAGACTGCCACCCTGACATCAATGTATCACAACACTATACTATTATGTGGATGGAAAGATAATATTAGTCTTTGATTTCTGCTTAATTTTTACCAGAGAATATGCTTTCTGTGCAAGTCACGTAACATAGAATAATATAGGAGGAATATTTCTACAGATATCTTACTAATATTTATGCATCTGAGTTATCATTTTTTCTCTATTACATTTATTTTATGTGTTTCCTTGTGTAAACTTGCTGTGTAGTCTCAAAAAATATCTGCAGCATGCTCAGTCAACACTGTTCATCCAATAAACAAATTCAAGCTATGTGATTTGTCCTCTGACTTTCACCGTGGTAAACTCATTTCTAACTTCTGCTACAGAGACTCAGCCACCTTCCCAGAATCACTCATCATTTCAGAGCTTTTAAACACCTCTCTTTTTAAGTCTGGATCTCAGATCATAACATCTCCAAGAGCTGCACAACATACTTACTTCTGGCATAGGACTAGCAGCAATATCTCCATCTGTTATCAGTTTGTCTATCTCACTTTTAGATTTTTGTGAAAGCTATCCCAAATAAATAGTTAATCCTGCCTAAGGAAGGTCGCTAATTAGGGCTAAAACTTACAAAAAAATCCAAACCAAGCCAAGCAAATCAAACCAAACCAACCAACCAACCAAGAAAAGGAATGTGTAAGCACTCCCATTTTCCTTTTAGTTTTACCGTTTTCTGTATATGTAGAAGATATGCCATGCACAAGTAGAGATACTCTATCTAATTCAAACATTCATGCTAGACATGTGCTTATGTTTACAAGACTATTCTCTCAAAAAAAATCCCCATCACTGAAAGCCTCACTTCCATCCTTCTCTCCTCTGCCCCTTCTTTCCAGTCATAACCAGTTAGGTTTTATGTCTTTCTCCAGTCTCTTGAATTTAATAAAACAGCTATATAACTATGTAATATCTTTATCATCAAAAGCATGGCCCTTTTTTATAATTGCATTTTTTGACTTATGTACATTTACTGTTTTCCCTGAGTAACTTGATAGGAATTATCTCATCAGGTAGTTTGGACTCTATTTTTAACTCTCCTGGCAATGTACAGAACATTAAAAAGCTTTTCCTGCTGCACAGTTATCTTTTCTGTTTCTAGTTTTAGCATTATTTCCTTCTGAGGAAGTATCTCAGAAGCCACAGACTCAGTCCTCTAAGGGAAATGGAATTTTCTTCCCCATATCTTGGCTGCAAATGCTTTCCTTCCTGCAGAATTGTAGATTGAAGCACGATAATTTTCAAGGGATGCTTTTTCTCAACCTGAATCTTGAGACACAGCTAATATCAGTGGGATAGGAAGTTTGTCTTCTTTGACACAGTATATACAAAGGAAAGAGAGGAACCCCTTAAAGAAGATGAAATAAAGTTAATTCTTTATAATAATTTTAATAAACATATATAATTATATATAATAANCATACAATAAAGAGCTGAATAAAAAGCTTGCTTCAACGAACATATAAGTGCTAATATGAGTAAATGACAAAGGGACAAAAAGTCTTTCAAAATATGCCCCCTCCCACACACAGCATAATAGCCTCTTATTGCAAGGAGAGGATAACCTTCTATCCAATTCTTGCTTTTCATGTTATATCATTTTGTAAAACTACTCTATAAGAGAGGTGTTTCTGAGCCAGCACACTGACTTTGAGTTCATGACTTATGCAGAACCCAATTGACAAGACCCAAAAGGACAGCTGTGCTTTTTGTTGTTGTTTTGTTATCGTTAAATTCTGGGCAAAATGGAACAATTTACATGGGGAAGACTGAGCAGAACCTCAGTCCACAGTACTCAACATCTTCTTTTTCTCTCCCACTGAAAACAAACCAGATATGCTTATGAGTTTCAGCGGAAGACATAGAGAATTGGGACAGGTTTATTGTATCAGGAATGCATATTCTCTACCTAGATATAGCTGGAGTGGGATGGAAGTGTAATCAGCATTGCTAGCTGTTAGTATAAAAAAATTACTGTAACTAGGAGAAACATCTCAGGAATTTTTGGGAGAAAGTTCAAAGCAAGGCATCAGTTGGAAAGACATTAAAACATTAGAGAAAATCCAGTGTAAAAGTACATTTGTCCTTATCATTACTTACAGTCCAGTTACAGGCAGTTTCTTAGTGTGGTGCTCATGAATTTCACTGCTTAGCTCTCCACCCAAATGTACAGAAATGTGCAGAAAAGAAGCATTCCTGTATTCTAGAGTCAGATTTCAGCATTCAAAACTCAAATTCACTTGCTGAAAAATGGTGCAACAAAAGCATATCAAGAGCCATGTGGTAAAACAGGGAGGTAGTCCCCAGTCTGCGCTAGGACCCAGCTTCTAAATTTTATGTGGTTCAAGGCTTTTAACTGAAATTAGCTCCTGTCTGGAACTCAGTATGTAATGCTCACTAACAATTGTATGATTTTGTGTGCACTTCTGAAGCAGCTCTATCACTTCAGTTTCATCCAGAAGGCATCATTTTTGTAGTCCAAGGGCACAAAATGGACTGAAGCCTGGTTGGTGGAAGAAGATTCACTTCAAAAGCCTGGTCCAAACTCTAATACCAATGTGAACATGGTGTTTGTAAAATGCAGTTTTACTGGAACCCACTTTAGCTGTAAATCTTAAAGCAAACAAAGACAACTTTACATTTGTGGATGGTGCAAATAAAAATGAAAGACAAATAGAGGAGATATTGATTCCAAGATCTCATTGCTTGAGCAAAAAATATTTCTAGAATGCTACTATTTCTGAAATGCTCAGTTGTATACACTTTTAAAAACATCTGCACATGAAGCAAGATGTAAAACTATCTGTGGCATGTTTGTGATGTCAGCAGATGATGTGATATAGCAAATGTTTAATACAGCAAACCCTCAACAACAGGTGGATTTTTAGAGAGACCTACATGATTGTTTTAGCAAGATAACAAGACATTAGATGCCATTTTTCTTAAAACTAAATTACGTTAAAAGAAATGTAGATACATTAAAATCTTTTAGTTTTAACCAGCCACCTATCAGTATGTTTCTCCAGTTTGGTAGATTCATTTCTCTTTTTAAATTTTTAGCTCCAAAGGAATTATAGGATACTAAAACCAAAAAGTATTTAAAGTAGTAGATATGCAACCAGATATTTCTTGGAGAAGTTTGAGATATACACAATTTCTGAGTTTAATCACTTATCTGGCCAGGTCTACCTTAGATCTTAATAATCCATTTATAATAAAATCAGAAAATACTTAAAGGCTGTACAGCATCAACCACTAGAGCTGAATTAAAGTCTCTCTAGCAAGGAATTAAATATTTGTGTATATTTTTTTTCTTTTCAGATCACGAAACAGATAAAATCTTATGTGATACAGCAAAATATATATCTGGAGGAACAGTAGCTCCTGTCCTCCGTGACGCAAATACACTTGCGTATAAAATTTATTTCATAATATGTTCCATAAGGTTGAAATCTTCTTTATTTTTACTAATCAGTTCACCTTTCAGCAAGCCTTGTTAGATCACTGAATCATGACAAATGATTCTTTACATATTAGGGCATTCAGTTCACACTGATGAACTAACAAATTAAAATGTAATATAAAATTATGACACTGAGAATACAAGGGACAGTCCTTTTGATGTCAGGAAAGAATTCATCATTAGGCCAAGATTTGCCCTTTAATTAAAACATTATCGCGCTGATAATGCTGAATGAAATGCAGTTTTGAGGAATTCAGTGAAATAACACTGAAATGACAGAAGCCATCACACATTTTTTGTCCTAAAGCAGCCATATTTCATTACACATAACTGAATGTTAGAAAGCAATCTAGTGTGCTTTGCCATCCTTGTCTCAGGCTAAGGCAATTATTAGTCTGAGAGTTTCTCTCCTTCTCTCCTCCCCTGCCTTTTTTTTTACTGTGCTTACCCAAGAGGAAAATGAACCACGGTACTTATCAGCACAATGCATACATCAATGATACTGGAGGCAACTTTCCATGGCTGAAGCCATAGGTTAGCTGCAAATCCNTCTAGGCTATAGCTGAGTGATAAATGCAGAAAAGTCACAAAACATGACAATGTAATATGCATTAGTATTGGATCAAAAAGGCTGTTAAAAGACCAAGCAACAGAGGTGAAAAAATTATCCAAAAGGGGACTGAAAACAAACTTCTTAAAAGAATACTGTAATAAATTCTTCATTCATGTAGTTATTTACACTAGGTCTAGAAAGAATAAATTTTTTTCTAAAGAACAGGATTTGTTTATTCTGCACAAAAGGATTGCAAATATCAGAAGCTTATAAAAATAATACAATAATTAAAAGACCCTTAAAATCTTAAGCACAATGACCTTAGAGTAAAAAGACACTGACATTTCAGATTACTGAAGATGACACATTCATTTTTAAAAAAAAAATATTTTGGTTTTGGATTTATTTTAGTTTTGTAACTCTGTTTTAATTTCAAGTTGTGCAAATTAGATTTTAGTAATTCTCATTTCAATTTTATATCTTCCACAGATATCTCCATATGATAATTTTTTTTTTTGCATTGGTTATCAACACTGTGTAATCTCTTCAAAGTTTCATGAAATTTCATAAAAGATCTACATCTACAATCACAGCAAAGTTTTTTTATCTATATTACATACAAAAAAATCCCATTATAAATTTTAAAAACATCCTTTTCTAGTCAAAAGAAAGTTTCAGAATGAAGATGCATCATTCCGTATGCAGCTATTCTTGAAAATAAAAATATTCCTTTACCTAGCAATCATGTTTCCAGACAGGAAGATGGTGTTTATATTATCCATTATTTGTTAATTTAAATTAAAGCATATTTTTGATCTGTATCTTTTATCAAGTCTTCATTTTATCAGAAAAATAACCTTCAATCATTGTATCCAAGGGTTAATATGATGGGTATCTTCCTGACTTCACTGAAGGGTCAGTTAATCTTTATATTCCTGCAAGATAGAAAACTCTTTTTTACATAAATGTACCCTGGGTAAAAGCAGGATTTCAGAAAATAATTTTGTTCCTGTTAACTTATCCATGCTCACAATTTAAACTGCTTACTATGAAATACAGTAAATTTGAGGTTTAATGCACAACATATTCTTATAATTAATTTCATTATTTATTAATCACATCAAATATGTTACCTAAAACCTAGCTATCCAAACTACAGAATGATAAACTTTTATAAACTGAATTAAAAATTCACTGTTGATATCATAGAAGGGAGATATTAAATCTCAAATTCAATTATGGGAACAGAGAAATCATAGGGTTCAGTAACTGTTGTTCCTACCAGAGGAAAGTTAAAGATTTTTAAACAGAATAGACATTAAAGAAATTCATATGTTTCTATAGCCTCTTGGTTTTGCCTGAAAGGGTGAGAGAACTTGGTTCTTATGACTGCTTAAAAAATGTCATGAATATAAACATTTGGATGTCAAAATCTTGCATGTGCACAATTTCCATTTAAATACTAGCTTTGGTGTTGTTTTAAGGTTCTTTTCTAATTGTAGAAATTTCTTTACCTCTCCCACACATTTCGATATATATAGATATATGTTAATATTTAGGTAGGGTTTGCTGTACCTTTTTTTTTTTTTTTTTATGAAATGTACTGCTGCTGTGTAATTGTATTGTTGGCTGCTTTAAATGTGAGAAACACAACCCCAAAGACTGATTATCTGGACCAGCTTCACTTTTTGTGATATAAATGTTAAGTTTTTCCAATGTTTTGACGTTCCAGTGATGTTTGCATGAAGGGCCATTTAGGAGAGATTGCACACAGAACAGAATACACCATTTTAGATGCACCCATTGCTGAGTACAAACCCACAGCTTTTGTCTATCTGTGTGTGTGCCTGTGCCTGTGTGTCTTTGTGCATTTTCTGTATGTCTGTATGGCACATTTTTTCCCAGCTTCAAGCACGTGGTTGCAACCTGTTTCTTTACTTGCTGCAAAAGATGGCTTGATGATTTTTGTAGAAGTGACTTGGTCACTTATTTTCCACTAACACATAACTCCTGAGCTAAGATGTATACCTAAATTAAGGCTAAAATAGATTCATAGCTAGAGTACGACTGATGGTCTGACTATATTCAAAGGCACTGCACAACTGAGGATGAGTGTAGGAATGACATCCTGGTGTTTCTGCTATAGTTATAAAGCCATTGACTAATTTACAGTGGTAAGCACCTCTGGAGGTCACCTAGACTAACAATCTCTGTGTGTGGTCCACTAGTAGTAGACAGTGTGGTTGGCCCAATAAAGGAGAGCCAGGTGGTATATGAACAGTACAGGACCAGAAGAACATTAAGACTGGTACTTTAGGTCAAATATTTGATTGGTTTGGTTTTTTGGGTGTGTTCTTGTTTTTACTGGTTTTGGTTTTGGGGTTTTTGTTTTGGTATTTTTTTTTGGTAGTGGTTTTTTGTTTTGTTGGTTGGTTTTTTGTGGGTTTTTGTTTTGTTTTGTTTTGTTTTCTATAGGTATGGATTTAACTCTCATATTTTTAATATTTAAACATTGGTTTCTTCTGAAAATATTGATCACATGTTAATCAGAATCTTACTGAACCATTTCACTCATTTAAAAATGGTGAAGACAGAGCCAGGTCTACCTCTAGTCTTCACATCGGCCAGTATAATTCAAGTTCCACCTAAAACTTCAAATTGTATCTAGTCTGACCATAAGCCTTGCTATGCCCATCTGTTTCTTTTCTTCTTCATTTTCAATACATCTTATTCTATGGAAATGCATTCTTATTCTGTGATTTTGCTCAAGCAGTACAGAAGCTACAGAATTCTGACTGCCAGGAGAACTTCCCAGAAAATCCACTTCCAGCTAGTTGCTGATGTGTCTAAACCCTGAGGAGCTTTGCAGAGAGTCTGCAGAGAGGAAACTGCTGCTGAAATTTGCATAAGGGAATGAGGACAGTGGAGAAACAGGATCAGTAGGACAAGATCAATGCAGAACTAAAAAGCAAAGAATATACACTTTAGAAGTCAGAAAGAACGAACACCAGTGTCAAGGCTGGCTTTCCAAGAATGGAAAGAATGCCATTGTTTTGGGGGATAAGAGGTGTCAGTTGCTATTTCTGCCATGCCTGCATTTATAATAGAACAACTGATTTAGGACTACTGTAAATACATGATCCTGCAGTCTCCACTGCATTCCCCAGAAAAGGTGGTGCTGCAAATGAGAACCTCTACTCAAAAATGAACAAAAGACAGTCTTGCTCTTGTTAGAGAAGGCAGATGATTACTTCATTGGGTAGAGCAGGTTTTCTAGAAACATACTTCCTAATCCTGGGTATTTTTCAGTCTTTCCTTTTTATATTGGGATTAAATTTAGTCATGACACCTGCTTGTGAGGTGTTTTTCCTAGGGTCCAAGTAAAGGAGTGTTATTTTTTGATCTTCTCTCAGTGATGGGTACTGTTTGCTTTTTAAACCTAGAAGCAATTATTATAAGTTACTTTGTCTATACCCTAAATTTATTTTCCCTCTGGAAGAATAATAATCTTTCTGTCTCATCTTTGTAGATGACTTCACAGCAGCTAAAAGTTTGCAGTGAACAACGATATTTTGCCCTAAGCTAATACAAGTTGGACAAGATGCCAACAGATAGATTTCTGAGAGGAGCGTCATTAAGATGAGGCTGAAACACCTCCCGATAGTGACAGGCTGAGACAGTTGGGGTTGTTCAGCCTGTTGAAGAGAAGGCTCCAGGGAAACCTTCTAGAAGCATGGATTTAGGACCCCTTTACTTAGAGAGTGTAGTGACAGGATGAGGAGTAATGGTTTTAAACTGGAAGAGGAGAAATTTGGATAGATAATGAAAAGCAATTCGTTACAGTGGTAGTGGGACAATGAAACAGTTAGCCAAGAGAGGTTGTGAATGTCCCATCCCTGAAGTGTTCAAGGCCAGATCATATGCCAGCTTTGAGCAACCTGGTCCAGTGAAAGGTCTCCCTGCCCATGGCAGTGGGACTGGGAAGTAGATGATCTTGAATAAAGCTTCAAATCCAAACCATTCTATGATTCTACGATCTTAAGATTCTATGATTCTCTGATTGTTGTGGCTTAACCCTGGCTGGCAACTAAGTACAGTGCAGTTGTGCTTACTTGCCCTAAAGGGAGAATGAGTTGAAAGGGTGGAAGTGGGAAAATTCATGATTTGAGATGAACACAGTTTAATAAATAAAGCAAAGGTACACCTGCAAGCAAGGAATTCATTCTCTACTTCCTATCACCAGGCAAGTTTTCAGCCACCTCCAGGAAAGCAGGGCTAAATCAAGCACAACATCTACTTGGGAATGTCATAACTCAGAATGTTCCCCACTTCCTTTTTTTTCTTCTTCTTCTTCTTGTCGGGTATATTAAGCCACCAGCTGACAGGATGCCTGAACTGTTTGAGATGTCTTTCGATACTGTCCTCAGCTGACTCCTGTCAGCCAGGGAGAAGAAGACATGAAGACACAGTAGCCAAGTCAGCTTCACAGTTGAGGTTGCAGTGACCAAAGGAGAGGTCATTTGCCATACTCTCTCATATATTCAGAGAATGTAGGTAAGTGTGAAAGTTCTCATCCCCTGCAGTCAAGAAGAAAGATGATAAGAACAAATGTAAAGGCTCTATCTCCACAGGACTTTATTAGGAGCCCCTCTTCAGGAAGGGACATGATGTGCTCTCCTGTCCCTCTGGTTGCCCAAAAAATTGAAGTTCACAATCATACTGACAACAGTAAATCCCATTGATGACACAGTCAAGGCAGTCATGGTGTAGGACTAGGAAGAAGTATCTTGGCAAAAATCAGCTTAAAAGGAGGCCTTCAAGTAACAGAGACAGTAGTATGCACAGAAAAAAGAAATAAGAGAACCTGGATAATATGCATAATTCATAACGTCACAACACATAACTTCAATAAATGGCCATTTTTTCTAACTCATCAAATGTTCTTCTTCTTGATACTCACAGTTTTGCCACATATTACCAGTCTATCAAATAATTGCACTAACACTAAGTCCAGGAAGAAACAGCTAGTTTGTGATGTAAAGGTTCTGTGGAAAACAACAATTGTTTTTTCTTCCTCCCTGTTTGTTCCCACTCCCTCCTGCCAGTAACTCAGTGGCAGACTGAGTTGAATTAGCAAACAGCTAAGAGGTATTTTCCATTATCCATAACTATTTCTAACGAATCACATTTTGATACAAGATTTTTTCTCCCACTCTCTGCTTTTAAAATACTGTGAAGGATATCTACACTGCAATGAGTTTAATACATCCAATCCAAAAGGTTCAGAAATGCATTTTAGAGTATTGTGATATTACAATACCAAGACTGCCACAAGAACAAAGAGTTTTGGTTTGTGATATTTCTGTTCTCATTGTTGTGAGATTGTCATGAAGATGGATTCTATACAGTTTCCTGCTTTATTTTTGCAGTCTTTGTTATGAATATGGTCTGATTTTGTGCCAACCTTTGTCACTAGAATGAAAATGAGAATACATTATGAAAACTAAAATGTAATCAGCATTAAAATTCTGTGATAGCTCATTCTTGTGACAAAGAGATCACTGGGAAAGAATGGCACAAAATTAATCAATTATAGTGACAGTCTCACGATTGTAATAAGAATAGAAAGTGGCACTAGATTTTGTGCATTTACATAACTAAGGAATGGTTTAAAATTAACTCATTCATATCTGCATATTCACCTCTTTTCCTGGAAAACCAGAACTGCTGCTCTCTGACAAATGACCATAGATAGTGAATATGTTCCGATATATTTTAAAAATCTCAGATTCTGCTTATTTTTGAGTCATTCCCCAACATTTTCACAATCTCTTTCTAATTTTCTTTTTTTCTGCCAGAAAGTGAAAAGTCTCATCATCAGCTCCTAATGCATAGCTATGTATTCTGAATGTGCAGTGAGAAAGAAAATGGAAATGCTCCTTTGAAAATAAAAAAAAAAAAAAAAAAGAGAGAGAGAGAAGGAAAGGCCCTGAAATTCTTATCTTTGGGTTATTTTAGTTTATGTTTCTTTATTTTTTTTCTGATTATTTTATCTCTTTTCTTATCTGGATTAAAAAGAATACACAAAAAAAAAGAATTTTCAGGAATACCAGAAGAGTGCAAATATAAAGGTATTCAGGAAACTGTTCTGTCTTGTTACTAGTTCTTTCTTTTTCTGGTTATGAGGTAGTATTATCAAACTCCATCAAGAGCCCAGGTAAATAGATTAAGGGCTGAAGTCTCATGGTAGATTAATTTGGCTACATACTACATGTAGGCAGATTTTTGCTAACAGGAAAGAACTACAGTGCCCTTCACAAATCAATGGGAACTCTAGAAAACTTCATCAGGGAGAAAGTGAATGGAAACACCCAAAGCTGTCCTTGCTTTAACTGGATCCTGGTAAACCCCAAGGCAACTTTGACTATGTCAAATTTCAAAAAAACCCCTCTGAGAATCATTCAGCGATGGACAGAAGCAACCTTCAGCTAAGAAGGAACAATCCTGTATGCAGACATGAAAGACAGTCGGCATGGAAGCCTAAAGTTTGGGCAGGATATTTGGGGTACTTGTCTCAATATCTTGCATTTAACATTTACTGAAGACAAAATAACCAGGAAGGAACAGCTGATTTGATTTGCGTCAGCATGGTTTTGATAATATTATAAACACTATCTTTACTCAGACATGTGTTCATTTACATATGACTTTGGACTGGTCATTTAAAGATTACACTGCTCTTCTTGGGCCTGCCTACATGTTTATTCAAATTGAAGAAAAGAAAATGTTCCTTGGTTCCAGTGATCCTGGTACTTCATAAGATTTGTGACTATGCAACTGGAAAATGATACAGAAATTTGTTTGTTAGCTGGATATCTAACAAAAAAAAAAAAAAAAAGGGGTTCTGGAGATTTCACTCCTTGTGTTTGATTTCTTTCCATCATAGCACATTTTCATAAAGCTGAAGGTGGGACCTGATATGAAACCACCCTTTTTATAGATAAATGTGGCTGTCAAGTTATTGCACTGGTACATTTTCTCTTCATTACCGTTGTCTTACGGTTAGCAAATTATACGAAGTAGGGCTTCTGATACACTAAAGCATTCTTAACCACTAGGAAATTCTTTTTCTCCTTCCTGCCAAAGCTCAGTGCAGAGATACACAAGTAAAATACTTCTCACAGAAATGCTGGATGTCAAGAAAATGTGCATAAGATCATTTTGGGGACATATTTTTAACAATTTTGAGTTGTAAAAAAATAAAAAGCATTTATTCCACAATTTATGTTTTACTGCTAAATGATATTCAAAAATGTACAAAAAATGATCAATTATGGACTTCACAGAATTACCATGTAATCATCAAAACCAATATGAGTTTTACTTATTTTAACTCAAAAATTTTTATCAAGCAATTCTCATGTTAACACTGTTGCTAAATCTACTTTTAAGAGGCTATATATTTTTAATAGGCTGGAATGGAGTTAACTTTTTTCCGCATAGCTAGTGCACTGCTGTGTTTTGGATTTAGTGAAATTTAGGAGAATATTGATAACATGCTGATGTTTTGGTTCTTGCTAAGTTGTGTTTATCCTAAGTCAAGGACTTTCTGTGTCTCATTTTCTGTCACTGAGGAGCTCTACAGGAATCTGGTATGGAGCATGGCCAGGACAGGCTATCCATACTGGCCAAAGGACTGTTCCATGCCACAGAATATCACGTATAGCATACAAACAGGGAAGAGTTGACCAGGAACAGCTGATCATTGCTTGAGGATAGGCTGGGTATTGGTGAGGAGTTATCAGCTGTAATGTGCCTTGCTTGTTTCTCTTAGATTTTATTCTTCTCTCCCTACTTTTCATAATAATAGTGATAATAATAATTATTGTTATCGTCATCATCGGGTTTGCATGACAAGGTTTTGGAAGCAGGAGGCTACAGAATTGGTTTCTCTGAGAAGCTGCAAGAAGCTTCTCCAATGTCTGATGGAGCCAATGCCACCCGGCTCCAAGATGGACCTGCAGCTGCTTGGGGCCAAGCCCAAAGGGGACAGCAGTAATGCTGCTGGTAAAACAGATTTGAGAAGGGGAGAAGTGTTGCTGCACTGGAACAATTGCAGCCAGAGAAGTGACTGAGATTATGTGAGGGAACAAGCTGTGCAAACCCAAAGATCAGTAGTGAGAAGGGAGAGCATGTACTGGAGTAGGCACTGGAGCAGAGATCCCTCTGCAGCCTCTGGTGAAGACCATGGTGAAGCGGCTGGGTCCCAACAACCCACAGAGGTCCACAGAGCAGAGGTTCACCTGCTGCACCTGAAGGATCCCATGCTGGAGCAGAAGAATGCCCAAAGAGTGGGAAATTCATGCCAGTACAGACTCCTGGTGGGACCTATGACCTCATGGAGGTAGGACCTTGTTTTGGAGTAGGTTTGTTGTCAAAATTTTGACCCTGTGGAAAGGACCCATGCTGGAGCAGTTAATGAAGAGATGCAGCCTGTGGGAAGGACTCACATCGGAGAAAATTGAGGAAGATTGTCTCTCATGACAGAGATCCCATGCTGAACCAGGGGGAGAGTGTGAGGAGGAAAGAGTGGCAGAGACAGCATATGATGAACTGACTGCACCCCTGCTTCCTGCACCACTAGCAAGGAGGAGGTAGAGAATTTGGGAGTACACCTGAGTCTGGGAAGAAGAAAAGGTGGAAGGTGTTTTTAAGATTTAGTTTTATTTCTCATTATCCTACTTTGCTTTGATTGGTAATAAATTAACTTCCTTGAGCTGAGTCTATTTTTCCCATGATGGTAATTGCTGTGTGATCTCCCTGCCTTTATCTTGAACCATGAGCTCTTCTTTCATTACATTTTCTCTCCGCTGTCCAACTGAAGAGGTGTGTGATAGAGCTGCTTGTTTTCCCTCTCCCCCCTAACCAGGGTGGGAGTGAGTGAACTGTTGTGTGGTTAATCCACTTCAATGTCCTAGTGAAGGAGGTTAAAAAATTAATTTTAATCAGTGGAAGAGTAGAATAAAACACAAAATGGATCAAGCAAGGGTAGCCTTTGTCAGTTTGGAACCTGAAAATCTTTTTTGCTAAAAGACACCCAGACAAGAAATCAATACTATATACCATTTTCTAAAAATATATTTTTGATTGTTTTTATATTTGAGAAGTACAACAGGGAGTCTTTTCAAACTTATGGTAAATAAGATAAAGGCTCTTAGACGGTATTATCAAAATTAATTTCAGACTGTAAGAGAAATTCTTTGAAACTTTAGATACAAGCAATTATTTAAAGGAAGGAACATAGAGCATTTGAAAATAATAAATCTGTAATTGCAAAGAGCTTCATTTCTTCCAAATTCGCTATTTTTTTAACATGTCATTTTACACTGTTAGTTCTTGGTGATTTGGCAAGACATGATTTGGTTCCTACATCTGTATTTTCTCCTACATCTTAGGAGGAAAAATAAAGAAATTGCAGAGAATGACTTTGTCCTTGACAACAAAAGACTAATGAGAGATGGTGGGTGATCAGTGTGTTCATCACAGTAAGAGACTGTTTTGGTAATTCCTTGCATTAGGAATTAGTCTTGGAAAAGCTTCTTTCTTTGCTAGGTGAGCTTAAATGCAGAAGCCACCCACTAACACGTAAAAATTACATTAGGTGAATTATTTTCTTGAGATTTTTAAATCTTTCACAAAATTTTCATGTCTTCATACACATCTCATAGCTAATGACTTCAGAAGGAAATTTTCTTCCTTTGACAATTAAAATTTTCATAAAATCACAGAAGTTTCATCGACTTGCTTAAAACAATTAAATTTTGATGAAAAAGATAAAGACATTTTAATTTTTTTAAAATATAGCATCAACTAAATCCCAGATTGCATTGAATTACAGAGGAATAGAGCTAAAGGCTGCACAAATATCATTGTTGTATATCAAAAGGTGAGTGATTTTTTTTCCCCTTTCTAGTTCAAATTAATGTAGTGCTAAGCCCTGTATAAATATACTTGCATAAACACTTAACTGGTTAGTGTCAAACTTGAAAGTCCATCTAATAATTTTTCCTCAAATATCAGTATTTATTTATTTGTTTGAAGAAACTAAAATGTGATTTGCTGTATATTAGTGTTATCTTCTATCTGATCCCACTGCAGTTTATTAGATTCTCAAGGATCCACAGAGATAAACACTTAAGCTTAATTTGCCCATGGGAAATAATATGCTAAATAATAGTATCATCCGATTAAGTCTTCTCAGGCAAAACATGTGCTTGGTGGCCATAAAATTCCAAATTAACATCCCACAACAAAATTAAAATTCAGTGTGATTACCTCAGATGATGATAACGTGCTCACAGCACGTAGTCTACTCAAGCATAATACGATGTCCTGATCATAAAAGTAAACTACTTGTCAAGATAAGATGGTTTTCACCAGTTTCTTTTTTTTTTACATTTTGTACCCTTTCTAAAGGGTACAAAATACTAGAAAGTACTAAAATAATAGAAATCCTGTAAACTTTTGAAGCAATATTTGCAATTCATTTGTTGAGGCTGAGAGCTCACTTTGATACATTAGTGGTTTGCAGAACTAAATGAGTGCCTTGCTGGTAAACATTCATAGCATCCTCACATTTTGGACTAGCATGGTTCAGACTCCCAACGGATTTTTTTATTGCATAACAGCCTTCAGATCTGCTATTAATTATTCTAAGGCATCTCTTTCCTCTTTCCATGAGGTTAGACTAAGGTTTTCCTCCTATTGACATTGCTAGGAGAAATTTGTTCCAATCTTGATCTTTGTATTTCACTCTCTGAAACACTGATAAAGAACTCATAGTTACTCCACAGAAATACTGACTAAATAAATACCTCCCTCAGGGGAGAGGTACATTTGTGTGCCCCATCTTGCACCAATGAAACTAGGGCCTGGCAAATACCAGGTATTAATGGGCAGCTTAGAAGTCTCCTTAAAGATTGACTTAGACAAAAATGTGCATGTGGTTATATTTTTTCTTGAACCAACCCTGGGATTGAAAATGGAGCAGAAGAGCTTTCCTGCATAAAACAGTAACAGACACTGTTCCTATACTGGAAGTGGCATAATAATTCTCGGGAATGTGGAGGCCTCCCTTGCAGATGTTTCAAAAGTTTTTTCATGACTGGTGGGTCATGAAGACTGAGCTGGAAATGATTGTCAATTCTTTCTCATATATTTGAAAGTCAACGATAGCTAAGATTTCTTTAAAAAATGCGTTTTGCAGAAACAAAGACTTAGGAGCAGAGGGACGAGGCAAAGAATATAGAGTAAATTAGCAACTGATCACTGAATAGCCTAGGAATATTTTAACTCTGCCATACTATGAATATAATAAAACCCCGAATGTTTAAACAGTCTTATTTGTGGCTGGCACATAGGGTACTCAGGGCTGCAGAACTTGTAAAAAGCAAGAAGCTAATTGGACTTGAACAGGGCTAGTTCTCTCCATGCTGTATTTTGGTAGATTAACACAGAATAACTTTTCAAACAGATTGCTAAATTCCCTAAGAGTTTGTTTCTTTCTTCTTAACTGTGAAGACAAGAAGAAAGTCCAGCAAGGGGTCTGAAGAGAAGTATACCTTTTCTGAAAAGAATAGAAGTGGTCTGAGACCATTATTCAAATTTATGTATATTCTTATTCCTATTCCTTTCTTCAGCATACTGAGATTGAGATTTTTTGCTTGTTTTCTTATGTTTTGTCTGTAAGTGTAATATCAAGAAGAGATGCAGTCCAGCTTAGGGCTCTCTGCTTTGCTAATTTCTTATACAGTTTAAACACAATCAGTGGCATGAAATCCAGACTGGAAACACTGGAGAGGCTGCATACGTCAGAATTCTGCTTGTCCAGGTGACAATACCTGAGGAAACAGATTTATTTCATTATTAATGTGCTGAGTAGACAAAAGGGAAAAAAGTGAAAGATCATATCCTGGAAACTTTTCTGTTCTATTGCTTTTGTCATGGCCCACTCTTCACCTATTATCATCCCTATGTTCTGAGATACGCCTGTCCCCAAAACTCATGGTGCTATAAAAAAAGTCTGGTGCTTTTGGCTCATATGTTTTTTGTGATGTGAGAAAGAAAAAAATACTCTTGCAAACAGTGTTTTCTTTTAGCTCTGGCTGACTTGGAAAGAGGAATGTCAACAGGGTGCCTAGGAATCCACAGAGGGAGAAGAGAACTTTCAAAGATGAAATTCTAAGAGATTAAACACAAAATATCCCCANTGTAGAGGTAGCGTAATTTGTCAGCAGGAAAAGTGAGCTTCTAAACAAGCTGTTACAAAACAAACAGAAGATAAATGAGGAAAGATCTGACATGGTACAAGGAA
Source organism: Edolisoma coerulescens (assembly GCA_013397115.1). Lineage (NCBI taxonomy): Eukaryota > Metazoa > Chordata > Aves > Passeriformes > Campephagidae > Edolisoma > Edolisoma coerulescens. The sequence continues at coordinate 44,144 of VWZW01002093.1, forward strand.
TAGAGAAGATAGCAAGAGATATGGGTGGTATGAGAAGAACAATGTGCATCAACTTGAAGCAAAGATGACTGAGAAATATTATGGTTCTGTATAGACCTAGAGGATGACACAATGCTGCTTAAACAGGTCAAATTTCACAAGGACCTGGGGCACATGCCTCTACCTCTAATGAAGAAAGAGAGGCAAAAGGCAGCATTGCACTGATGAAAAATTGTGAAAACAAATGGACCAGTAGCAGTGACAGTTTTAGGCTTTGAGAACCCTGCTGTGGTGTTAAGCCTTGGCAAATAGTCAAGGTCTGCCCAGCTGCTCATTTGCCATCCTTTCTCTGCAGTACAGGAGGAAATAAGATGAAAAAAGCTCATGAGTAAAGGAAAAGGCAGGAAGATCACTCACCAATTACTCTTATTGACAAAAGAGACTTGGTTTGGGGGAGAACAAGTTTAATTTATTGTCCAATAAAATAGATTTAAGTAGTGAGAAACAAATACAGATACTAAAACAGCACCTTTCATCACCCTTCTCTCAGGCTAAACTTCAATTTTTCATTCCTGATTCCTCTAGGTGTCCTGGGCAATGCATTGGAAGGGTGTGTTTGCAGGGGGAGGTGTGGTTAGGACACAGTAGTTTGTCTCTGGTGCATCTTCCTCTTTTTCCCTGTTCCACTGTGTGCATCTCTCCACTGGCTACAGGGAAATATCCATGGCGACACCTGGAGTAGCCCCTCCCTTTCCCTCTGCCCTTAATATTCACCATCATGTTTCCCACTACTTTTTCCCCCTCTGACTATATAGTGTCTTTGCCCTTTTTGGAAAGCATTTTCCCCATGAACTCATTTCCCCAGGTACCACGACCTTTTCAGAGGGGCTCAGCTGTGTTGTTGGTGGGTCCATTGGACATGGCTGTAACCAACTGTGTCCAGCACAGCGCAGCCCCTCAGTCTCTTTCCACAGAGGCCACCCCTGCAGCACTTTCTGCCAGAAGTGCTCCACTGAAAAAACCCTGGTGCAAACCTAAGAGTAACATGGTCTCTTTTCCAACAGTTAATTCAGACACCTAAAGCACTGAGTAGCTTATGCAACACTGCATTACTGGTGAATTATATTCTTTTTTTGATTGAATTTATTTCTCATCATTTCTAACACTACATGTGCAAAAATGCTGTTGGTTGGTTCGTTGGTTTTGAGATGGGGTTTTTCGGTGGGGTTGAAAAGTGGAATAGGCAGCTCATGTTTCTTAACCTCATTTTAACACACTTTTTTTCCCCCCTGAGCTGTTTTATGGATACCTAAATACTTTCGAAAATGTTCTTCTTACCACTTAGTGGGTGAAACAAGTAATTTTTATTTACTAAAACCATACCAGTATTCTATAGGTGAAACATCTAAATGTCTTTCATCTAATACTTGTCAGATAAAAACTAATCACTCTAAGAGTTTAAGACAACATTAATACGTCCTTGGGAATATGCACTTTCTGTAATTTTTCCTCTGGCAACAGATGGATTTTTGTTTCCTTTTTTTTTCTTCCTTGTTTTATTGGCTTTTAGGGTTTTTCAAGGTTACTGCAGAGTTTGTATGTTTGCAAATACTTACAGTTTTATATTACCAATTAGAAAAAAAAATCACAGATGACAAGAAATTCTGAAGATGTCACTAATTTTTAGCCGCCTTGTGGAATAAAAAAAAAATCTATTCTGCTGGCCTTTATAAACTTTCATTAAAGTGCTTAAATAGAGTCAAATGTGTGGTTTTATTTGCTTTTTTGTAAATGTCTGATTTGTATAGATCAGTTGTACAGTTCATTTGACTACATGGTCTGTATCTAAATTACACATTTGGTATTGATCCAGATTTTTCATTACCCATCTGCATGTTCAGAATTAAGTGGGAAAGGTCAAAAGCTTTCTATATGTGTGCTTCTGCTGCAGAAATGAGATCAAACCTACTGAAAACATCTGAGGAAAAGAGGGATTGAGTTCTGCTCCATATGTATTTTGGTGATACACTTAATATTTTTACAATTTTTTTTTTTTTTAAATCTTCTGAGATGATATGTACTTCAAACCACTGAAGAATCCACTAAACATTCTCACTTCTCATTTGTCTAATCTTTAGTGTTTACCTAGGAAAGATGCTTAGGGGATATAGGAGAAAGAAAGCAGAGGGATGGTGTTTGTGAATTTACAAGTTCAGTTTGCTTGAATGTGTTTTATTTTTGGAATTGTTTTCATGTGTGAGTCTATCTATGTGACTATATGCATATGCACACAATTGCTCTCCTAATGTTTTAATAAATTGTTATTTCTCTGAGAAAAGAATGAACTTCCTTTTAAGGAATGTGTATAAAACCATGTAACATATTCATAACTAAATGTCTCATCCTGGGTCTGATTAATATTTTTTAGACTATGTATTTAACATATTTTTACATATTTCCACTATAGCTTGCCAGAATCCTTCTTCGCTTGAAGTCAGGTATTAGCAAATGAGATTTCACTCCCAGGAATTTGTCTTTCAGCCACCTACGTAGTTTCAGATATATACATTTAAATAAAAAAGAAAAAAAAATGAAAGAAAAGAGAAAAAATCTCCCAAACACTGAAACATTTGCTGTGTTACTTTTTTTATACCTTGGAAATTAGACTAAGAGTTTCAGTTCTCTTTTTTTCCCCACTTCAGTTAAAAATAGTTGCCACACTGCCACCTTATGGCTAATACGGATTTTAAAAGTAAAAACATTCCCACCCAGCTTGTGTTTTGACATTTTGGCATTTTATGTGGTTTCCACTGTGTTAGTAAAGAATTAAACTTTAACCCACTCCATAAAGCAAATTAACCTTAAGTTTAAACTGCACCATCATTACATAACTGTTTATTTCTCTCAAGTTGCAAGGACAGAGTACAAGGCAGTGCACCCATCAAGATTAACACTGGGTGGGCAACATCTAATTTATGTTCACATACATGTGAGACTGTATGGAAGTCTTTGATCAACATCTGTTTTCCTTATGCGGTTCAAGCCTGTATACTACACAGGACTTGTGAATGAAGGAAACCCAAACAACTAAGTGTAACCTAAATCCATTTGCGTTTTTTTTTTTTTTTTTCCCAGTGCATCTACCAGAGAGAAATGGAATTGTGGCACAAAGTTAACCGACTGTATGTGCAAGCCAGGGAAGTCTTTTAATTAAGTTAAATGAAAAGATAAATGTAATCTATTGTACTCTGTTATAGAATGTGTGATTCCAGAAACATTCAAATTACTCATGTGAAAAATGTCTAAAAGTAAAATTCTGCAACACTGTTATTTAAACAATTTAAACCCACATTGCCTGGCAAATTCAAAACTGAAAGTAAGCAATTTACCTTTATCAAAAGCATTAAGAAATATATCAGAGCATCTCTAAGTAAAATAGTAATAAGCTCATATTAATTATCCAAACTTTTTGTTCTTTAACTTTCCAAATAAAATCCTTTCAAATAAGTTCTTGACAATGAAAAACCCCATCTGAAAAAGTGAGAATTCACAAATGACAGAAGTACACTGAAGATACTGAACAACATGAGTTTAAATAAATATTTTGCAACAAATACAGTGTTTGATGAAAAAGCACGTGTGTTGTCTATATATCTACATCTCTATTAACTTATTTTGTAATTGATACTATTATGTAAAACTTCTTTTCCTGAGGGTGTATGAAAAGAGAATCTCAGAAGATATAAGTGGCTTTAATTTACTTCAGTAATGCAAATATTTTTTAAAAAAAGAAGTAATCCTTATTTGTAATGAGTATCAATGCATAATTGATCATTAAATCACTATAACTGAACTGAATGACTTCATCTTACCACTTATGCGATTGAAAAGCTTTGTATCAGGCATCGTACGTGATTTTTCACTCTTTCTCATCTGGAATTCACTGTTAGTCAAAATTCTCCAACATTTGCTTAACTTGCATACTTTTGGAAGCCTCTGTGCCACCAAGTGCATTTGCTGAAATGATGTGGAAGAAAATCAAAAAGGAATTTTTAACAGAGATAATTGGTGGTTCGGTTTTAGTTTGGTTTTGGATTTTGTTTTTTTGTCTTGTTCTTTTGTTATTGATTCAGATGTAGTCAGAAGTGTATGAGCATGCAAAAAAAATGCCAGCGGCAAAACCAATCTTTTTGCCTGATGGTAATTAAAAAAAAAACTCAAACCAAACCAAACCATACAACACATAGAAAGAAACCCAACCAACAACCAAACCAAAAGAACAAACAAGAAAAATCACCCAAAACTCCCCAAAAATGCAACCTGAACCAGCAGCTGAATATAATATGAAAATAAAATACAGAATTTTTTATAAAAAAACTAATTTTTGAACAAATATTTTAAACAACTAGAGAGAGAATTAGGGAGAAAAAAAAAAGAACAGAAAACTTCCTGCAAGCAAATCCGTGAGTCTTATGCCCCTTCAACCTGATTGATACAATGGAGGGAGCCCAGCAGAGAAGACCCGCTTTAAATTGGTTGTAGAGACCTAGAAAATTCACACACAAGAATTATGTCTGGAATGCTGAAATCAATTTTTTTTTTTCCTGAAAGGGAGTCCTACCACAAAATTTTCTGTAATGTGCATAAAGCATAATCCTTTAGTAGCACTGAAAAACCTTTTGTTCTTATATTCTGAAGATAAGGACCATTATTGCTTTGCGTGCATAACATTGGAAACAATATGTAGCACTAGTATTTAAACCTACAGAAATGGCAATGAAATTAGTTAGACAGCCTCTTTTTGTGCTTTCATTGAAGTGATAACTTGAGTATTTATTTTGATTTTCACATATTTATGAGACATCAGATTACATTTTTATAACTGGAAGAAAACTCAATTAATGAACTAAATCTCTAAGAAAGAATTGGTGGAAAACATTCCATGAAAAAATGAACATTCGTGCTCCAAGAAAACTCAGCTCCTTTTTGATGAAATACACAAATTTACCTCCAAACACTGTAATTTCAATTATAATGAATTTCAATTAAACTGCAATTGTTCTCCATGACCCAAAATGTATCTTGCTGTATGTTTATATAACATAGTTTTTTATTTTGTATAGACCCAGCATATTTCAAAAGCCTTAACTGTTGTGTACTTTGAGCAGAAGCGTATTAACTATTTCTTTTGGACTTATTGTTTATTATGCAGACCTCTGCCATCTTCTGTGTGCCCCATTCAGTTTTTGGAGTAAGCTGAAAATTATTTTTTACCAGATTATCTCATTAATTTACTCCTATTGTCTCATATCATATCATGTTCTCACCAAAAATTCATTTATGTTCCTCAAACTGAAATACAGGTAACTACTACTGCCTTTCAAACTTTGCAAATGTAGAACATGTACACAGGGATTTCAGTGTAAAAATATTTAATTTTGGGAAATCTAACATAAAAGATGGAGACTGGGGAGTTTTTTTAAGTGCGTGTAGAAATGCATACATAATTTCTCTTGCAGTAAAACAGCTCTAGGTCTTTAGTGTAATCAATAGAGGTGTTAAGGCAAAATAAAAGATTAAAAGGGGATGGACTTTTCTAGTTGCCGTGTTGTCTTAGGTTACAATGTAAGATGTAACCAAAAAGTATGTACTCTCTCACCATCTATGTAAGCTGTTAAAACCAGGCAGTGTTCTTTATCTCTTCCATGACACATCCCTGATAACTCCCTCCAGGGGCTATCTTCTGTTAATGGGCCATCCAACCTCACTGCATGACTCATAAAATTACATCATCCCACTGTGAGATGCTCCGCCCGGGGGGAGGAACCAAGCATTCCTACCTGGATACAATCTGAGGTTTGGAACACCACAGTCAGCCCTTACCTACTGGATTCCCAGAGGATGAGAGCTACATTACCACCACTGGACCTTCAGAGGAAGACCAGACCCTTCTACAGGATCACTGCTTCAACAGAACCACATCTAGCACCTCAAGAGGACTGCAGCCACCATTTAATCAGACTGCTACCACAACCCTGCCCAACAGGGTGTCAGGTTGTATCCTGACTCTGTCAGGTTAAGCCAGTGTTTCTGTATTACTGCCTTTATCTTAATTTTCCTAATAAATTGTAATTCTGACTTTGGACCTCCCATTGGTTTGCTTTCAAACTAATACACATGGGGACATCCAAAAATTCTTAAAATCACACACCAGAAGTTTCAGGTCAGGTACTCAAAACACAAATGAAATGTACTACATTCCCACAAACACAGAAAAACACAGCATCATTCCACTATACACAGGGTTTTTGTAAATAATGTAGTCAACTTTTCCCTTACAAATGTAGATTTCAGGAGTAAAGGAGCATGTAAAACGGTGTGACTAATAAGAAAGTTTAGATCAAGACTGAAGTAGATACTCTTGCAAGCAGTTGATGTGGGCAGAACCCAAGAAGATTTTGGATTCTTTCCCTATAGCAGATTGGAACACATGGGAAAGATTTTGCTTCCCACTAAAGTGTTCCTTAACACTTCGGTGTTGTGTTGCAGAAGACCCATAAGAGAGATTTTTCTGTCTTGTAGTGATAAGACAAGAGGGATTTCCCTCATGCTGAAGTTCAGATTTGATATTAGAAAGAAATTCTTTACTGTGAAGATAGTGAGGCACTGGAACAGGTTTCCCAGGGAGGTTGTGAGCTCCCTGTTCATGGAGGTGTTCAAGGCCAGTCTGGATGGGGCTCGGGGTAAGCTGGTCTAGTGGAAAGATCCCTGCTATAGGTGGGAATTGGATGATCTTTCAGGTCCTTTCCAACTAACCCATTCTAGCATTCTATGATAATCTTTTTTTTTTTTTTTTAGACCAAGAAAACATATACTTTCAAGGTAGAACTATTCTAAGAAGTAACCTGGAAAAATATTATCCAATCATTTAATGCTTTTACTGTCAATTTTCGCAGTACTAAACTCAATAGCTAAATTCTCAAACTCAGTTTATCCTCAAAAAGAAAAAGGGATTTTGTAGGAAAATAAGTACCAAACATCTTTGCTAACCACACAGCGTTCTCCTCTGTTCTAAGTGTCACTAACTCCACTGGCTTCCCCTGACCAACTAATTCTCCGTCTATGGATTCCTTTTATTTTACTAAATTTTTAAAATTATTTAACGTTTTCTCTATTAATATGCATCACATTAATAAAAAAGCACATTAATTAACAAAATTAATTATTTCATCTCATATCAGTTTTAACGGGTTTGGAATAAAGTGCTCCTCTTGCCCTGGACAAAAATGTTGGTGGTATTATTTTTCAAAATTACTTGCTAGACAAACAGATGAATTGTCCTATATACAAATATGGTCAATAAGTTCAACACTGTGCTCAGTGAGTGGTTTAAATTCAAGGGTTAAGAGAGGTTCATTAAAAATACCTCTGCATTTATGAAGATATCGTGATATTTGCATGGATGAATGTGTTTTCTGTAAGTCCCAGCAGTAAAAGTAAAAATAGTACTGAAAATGTCACTAATGTCAATGTCACTAAATGCAATGTCACTAAATGCAATGTCACTAAATGCAGCAATTGTTTCCTTGAACCCTCAGGATTCCGGAACATCCTGTCACCATTTCACTGTTACTACTGCTACATCTGTTACTCAGCTTATGGTGCATGTTACAAATGTACAACTTTCCTATCTTTTGTTTTTCCTGGGCATGTATAACCAATGGGATGATTTCAGCTGTTTGTGAGAATTTTAATTTATTAAGGGTTAGGGTTTTAACTGAGCAGTTGCATTTCAGAATGACCCAGAGATAGTGAAGACTGCAAAAGCACTTGATTTCATGATTCCCCTGAGAAAAGCCGGTAAGTGAGCAGGCAAATTCTTGAACAAATACCCCAGGTATGAGAGATGCAGTAATTTAATTTAGGAAATTATAAAAACATGGATAACATAAAAAAGATTACATTACAAATTGAAAACCTAAGTGACACCCAAAAATTACATCTGTCTTAGTAACAGGACCTCTGAAACCTTTTCATGTTTGTGTGTGCTTTTAGGTGTTTGCAAAAATCCAATCATTTACTTTTGCTTTACGCCTGTGGTATGAAATAAAAGTTGCATGAAAATAATCAGTCCTGGGAAGAAAATAAATGGAATCCAGTGTATAATAGTTTCAATATGACAACTAAGTAATTCAGAATTATGAATACAATTGGCCTCTAACTAATTATTTCCTCTTTATAGCAACATATCCGAATGTTATGTGAACAGAAGAAAATGGGATGGGGTGTCACAAGATGAGTATTGGAAACAGACAAGGCGGAAGGAAGTTTCATCTCTCTGCAGCTGGAATAATCAAAAGGGAACAAGGGCCCTTCAGCTGAAGGTTATTAATTTGTATCTACTATATTTGAAGATTTAATATGGAAGCTGTAAATAAGCAAATTACCAGCTGTCAGAAAAATTTTCACTATTAATTTAAATGAACATCCTTTAGGCAAGCTAACATTTTGTTAGCCTGCAGGCTAATTCTACAATAGAAAAATGCATAAATAAACAGTTAATTAATTTCAAAGTTCATTTTCCATGTTTTTACTAATATGAAAATAAACTTTTATTGCCAAAGCACTTTGTTTATAAGAATAAACAACATGATGAGTGGCCTCCCTGTAGGATACACGATTAAACAAATTCTTGTTATTCTGTTTGTCCCCTTTCTTTCTCTAAAGGTGACTTTTATATTACGGAATTTGGTTAGAACATATGTGCCTTGTGAAGGTCAAACTGTAAAGCTTTTTATCATGAATATGAGACAGATAAAAGCTACTCTGTGATTTATGTTTGTATACTGGACAAGATGTCAACTCTGAGAAGTAACCTTAGTCAGTTCCTCAAAAAAAAACTGTCTGAGAGATGACCTTAGTGACTGAAACCACAGTTTGTCCTCTGTAAGTCATAAGAGGTTCTGCTAGATGTGTTTTACTGCCCAGAGAAGGAACACTGTGTAAATGCACCTGTTTACATTATGCCCTTTTGAGGATGTCCACAGAGTTCAAATGAAAACAGAGAGAAGACACTGCTGTTAACACCTATTAAGCTTCTAAGTCCGTGCAGGGAAATGCTGCACTGTGCAGAGACCTAAGGCAGGACAAAAAAAGGAGGAGTTTATTCACTATTAGTTACAACTATGCTGTCACAATTCAGATAACTGTGTGGAGAAAAAAACCCCTGTATTTTCACAAGATATAAGCTTATAAAAATAGAGTTTTATACATAAATGTAAAATGTACATGACTCATATGTAGTTTACTCATATAATTCCATGATCTTTTTGGGAAAAATAAAAATCAGAGAAAAAGTATATCAAAGAATATATCAAAAATATATCAAAATAAAAACTTTGTATGAACTAAATGCTATGAGCTTATCAGCATCATGATCTTTAATTGTAATGAACTGCCATATTTTAAAAAATAACTGCAGAATACAGATAAGAAAGAGTTAAAGAAGTCCAAGAGAGAAGTTTCCTTAAGTTCCACATCAGTTCTCTAACTTTACAAATATAATGTGTGGGTTTTTAAAAATGACAGGCTTTATATTCCTGATTTGCCTGACGGTGGATATTGTAAATTTCAGGCAGGAAAAAAAGAAGAAGAAGTTTAATTTATCCTTTTTAGTTCCTTGTACCAACACTAATATTCCAGTACTGTCTAAGGTGTTAGAAATACAATTATCATTGTGCTAATGAGGTGCTCATGATGCTTCAACGCTGCAAACTCATCCAGGACATACTAAGCATCTTCAGTTTCCATGGCTATTGCTCAGCTTCCAGGCAGTCAATAAAATACTTCTTACCAAAGGCTAACTACTTATAATCATAGTTATATCCGAATGACATTTTTCTGAGATGCAGATAACCCAAAAATTATAGTTCTGAGAGTGAGCAAATAATTGAAAAATCAAAGCTTTAGTGGAAAGCAAGTTGGAAGGAATGCAGAAAGACAGACGATATTTGACGAACCTTGTGTCCACTTCCATACTTCAGTCAACTGCACAAGTCACAAGCTCACTAAAATTTTATCTTCTGGGAGGATATGCTGACACTGGTCTCTGGGCCAGAACTGTATACTATGGTTCTTTTGGAGAAATAGTAGTGCAAAGGACCAAACGCTGATTTGTACTATGAATTTATACACTGATTCTTCTATGAAGGAAGCTCTCAGAAAATAAATAGTTTGTAGTGGCCCATGAAGTAGTGTAATTATGATATCTCCTAAACAAATTTGGAGTCTATGTGAAGATTAGTGCATGAAATAGAAATTTTTGTTCTTCTGCTACAGGATGTTTGTAGCACAGAGTGATGTTTTGAGAAGTGTAATATTTATTTCATTATTTAATGCAACAGAATGCAGTCAACCGTGTTTAACTGTCATTTTTAAGACACACTAGATTTTCACACCTGTTTTTCTTTGAAGAATATTTGAAAATATTCTATCCTTCTGGAGAGTTTTGTAAAAAGAAATAAATTCTTGAAGCCTATTTAAAAAAAAAAAGCATATTTCGTATTTTCTACTGAGGTAAATGACCAAAGAGAAACTAAAATAACATTATAAAAAAGAGTTTTAAACACAATAATTTCAACAACATATCTCTCAATAAAACAAACATTAGTAACATTTTGCTTCTGGTGATTATACCTGATTATAATGTTTATTTACAGTGCAAAATAATAAAGCTTACTGATTTCTGCACATAAAAGTGTGGTAAACAAAACCAAGCAGCCAAATAAGTTAAGTCAGGGCTTATCCAGAGGCTATTAAGCATTTATAATACACTATGTGAACGATTTACAAAGCCACAGGCTTATCTGGGACTGCTGTGAAACACAGCTCTCTCCCCTGGGTTTAATGCAGAATCATGTGATATTCTCAAAGGGTAAACTCAAAGCTTGTTTGTCAACCGTATCTTAAAAACATATAGTTTTATAATTTTGGGAGAAAGAGCATGGAATTGTGCTTCACCTTAACTGTGACTGTGTTTCATAGGCAATAGTCTATGAAATTACACAAAATTATTTAACCTTTGCTCCATTATTTATATGAAATTCATAAGGGCTAAAGCAATTACTGCGTAGTTACTTGGAAAATAGAAGGTCTCTGAATTTATTTCCTGTAAATTGATGAGTCCTCAAGTATTACACCTTTGAAGTATTTTACAGCATGCATTGTTTTGCCATCTCACTTAAGAAATCATACATTAAATAAGTTTTAAATTTTATGGTAATTATTTTTTAAAAATAATTTCATGGTCATAGAATATGATTAAAATGTGTGTCTTTAAAATTGCACTACATTGACATAAATAATTACTTAAAGGACAATAACAGAAATAGATCATATCCATGAATTGACACACATAGAGTCCAGCAAGTCATAGGTTTTTTAAAAACTTTACTTTTTCTTTGCAAAAGTTAAGTATATTGGGAAAAAAAAAAGAAGAAATAAAGATTGTAAGTATTCTCACAGATATCTAGGTTTACAGTTTAAACAGTACATTTTTTTTTAAATTTATTTGCTGCATTCTAAAAAAGATCTTAAATGCAAAGGAAAGACAGAAAAGCAGGAGACCTCTTCACAAATTATCCAGAAATATGTCTTCAGGGAGAAATTATACAATATTTCTCTTCCTCATGGAAAAGCTTTTGAATATTCTATTTCCTATCAGCAAAGCAAAGCTACTATAAGAAGAAGGAAAAGCAGCAATTTTTTTGTTATATGAGGAAGAGATAATTTCCAATACACAAAAGGAAACCGACCTTTTGAAGAACAATTCATAAACCTCTCACAAAGCCTGCGTTTATGTTTGAAGATTTATTTAGTGTCTTGTGGAGATGCATTGTGGGCATTTATGGAGCTGGATTGTTATCAACAAGCTTTAGTAATGATTTACAAGCATTGGCAGGATGGGGCCAAAAAGAATATGCAAGAGGGTTACTTTGGAGAGTGATGTCATGCAGAATTAAAACACAGGGAAGAGGATTTTGAAGAGAAATATTGGTGACTGTTCATTGGAACAGAGGACTGTTTAACGTGACACTGAAATAAACCCAGCATTATCCACCTAAGAAATCCGCCTTTCAGTGAAGCCTGAATCAATGAAAGCACCATGACTTAGTGGTGAGGATCTCATTAGACCAGCTCTCTGACCCTAATTTTGGGTGCTAACAACAGCAAAACAAAACAACACCAAAGGCAACATAAAAGACATCTCTTAGTTGTGGATTTATACATTGGTTTTGCTGACTTCCAAGTTTCTGTGGATAAGTACCAGGTCATTCCATGTGTTTCACTGCTATAGAAATTGTATTGCTTCATAAATTTCACAAAGTAACATAACAATAACTGTTTTATAATATATTAGGATAATTTTTTTTTCTTCCTTTGGTAATCATTATTGGGTGAAGCTTTGTAATGCTGATATAATCATTCTATATTGCATATCTAAGAAATAGATTAATAACTTCTGTTTGAAGAATATTTTTGTCCTTTAGAAAGAAGACAAGGTAGTCCACTAATAAGATAAACTAAATTCCGTAACTTTCAGCCAGTGCTTAAAAAATTCAGACTTTTCAATCTGCAATGTTATATTATATCAGGCTCTGCCATACTGCACCATGACACACCACACTATACTAAGGTAACCCATAAGATGCTATACTATATTATGCTAATTATATTATGTCCATGAAAGTTTGCAGAAAGAACTCTAAACAGCTATGTTATAACACAGTGAAACACAGACACAGCAGGTATTCAGGGCAGACATAGTAGAGATAGGACAATGCTGAGTAAGAATAATGTTCACCACAAGAGAGAATAGCATTCGGTTGAAAGGGAAAACTAGGGGAAAAAAGCCAGAAAGATCCAACCAGATGGATTGTAATTGCCTAGGCATTATCATTAGATTTAAACTACAATTGCATACAACTGGAGACAATGGTTATCAGTATTACACTATCCTGAGCAGCTCAATCAGCTGTTGCCATGAAATATCAAAAAACCTAACCTTAAATTGGAAGAAAGCTTTCCTCAGCATCAACAAACTCACAGGAAATTTAAATTCTTTCCATTGTGAAGGCAAAACTGTAGGAGTAAGTTAGGATATGAGGATTCATAAACAAAAGACCATATTTTCGACAGCTCTATGTATGAGATGCATGTAGTTAAAACATTTTTGTCCTTTCCCTATTAATAATCAAGTAAGCAGAATGTGAAGGGCACTTTTAATACTTAATCTGTAGAGAAGATGAGACAATAAAATAGCATAGTTATACAACAGTAAGCATATAGCTAGGAAAATAATCCTAAGTAGGATAGTCAGGGGACAACTCAAGTCATACCAATCACAGCAAATTATATATCTTTAGTGAAAGAAGCCACTAAACACAAACGCCATAAGTAAGGCTCAGCCTGACGGGAGAGGAGATGCAGGGGGTAAACATAGTGTAACAATCAGCTCAAGGGTGGTCAGGTGTCCTGGAGGGGACTTTTAATTAGAGCTTTTTGTCTGGATGTGGAACGCATTCCCATAGGAGTTCTCTAGTAGCTGATTAACGGGAGTAGTGTTATCAGTGCCCTTGGAGTTGATGGTATATTTTGCCTGCTAAGGGAAAGGGGGAATTCTGCAGGTATAGTCAGAGGGAAAATATATCGCATGACATTGCTGTGGTGTGTGAAAATAGCAAAGACTATAACACACTAAAACTAATAAAACTAAAATATATTTAGTAAAGTCCATGATGGAATTCAGAAAGAACATGAACCCACCAATAACTACATCAGCTGTTCTTCAAATTTCATTCTTTAAGACCTAACTTTTCAAAGACTTGACACTTTTTTCTTTGCAATCTGTGTACTTCAAGCTCCTTTTTGCTTCTTAATATGGATAACAAAGAGCCCCTAATTACGTCTGAAACATATATTTTAGTATATTCTACAGTTTTCTTTCCATTTCTTTTTTCTCTCAAGTTGATACATAATCTTATTTTCCTTTTCCATAGTTGCTTTATAAATCATATTTTTAAAGATTGTGCATAAAATGGTCAGTTAGTATGGCTTTGTTGATGTTGGTCTAAACAGACAAAAATAAGAGAAGAAACACCATCAATGTGCATTTTTCTTCATTTGTAACATTATACAGTTTATCTAGGCTTTTTTCCCCTCCTTCTTGAGCACCATCTGCAGTATTTCAACCATGTAAAATGCTGTTTAGTGCCACAGGGAGACTTATATAATTTGTGTCAAGTTTCCCTGAGAGTAGTACAAATGGTTTGTTATGACACATTTGATCAACTCCTACTATCTCATAAGACTAACATCAAACACAGCAAAAAATTTCTAGTCTTGTTATAATTTCAATGAATTTGAATTCAAAGACCCCTAATGTAAAAAGCCAAACCAAACCAACCAAACAAAAATAACTCCCCCCCAAAAAAGGAAAACAACAACAACAAAAAAACCCCCAAACAACAACACCAAACACCCAAGAAAAAAAGCCCCCAGAACACGAGAAAGTCCAAAATACACTGTCCCCCACCAAAAAAAACCCGACAAAAGCCACAGGGAAAACAACCCCACATTGGGGCTAATATATCTACAGAAAAAACAGAATACCAAGTAAATCATTTCACACTCACAGCTTGTCTGCCTGTGGGAGCTACTACACAATAAGCTAGAATATGAATTTATTGGATACAAATTACTCAGTATTGAATTCTCATGCAGAAGTGTCCTTACAGCTGTTAATCAGACTATGTTAGAATCACCCATCTCTGCAATCAACATGCTTACCTCTCTTTTACAACAAGCTTTGTGAATTATCTTGCAGTTTTTGAAAGACACTCAAAATCATTTGGAGTATTCCTGGGAATTAGCAGACAGAAACTGATGTGGTACGTGCTACTGGGAATTTTTTCATCTGCGAAAGACATTACGTTGCATTAATTTCTTCTTATCTCTTGAGAGATACCAGCTCTGAAGGAAATATTTCTATCTATTTAAACAAGATAACCTGACATATTCCAACAACACCTTTGTACTATCAATAGCAGGCCATGACATTACCTCCTAAACAGTCAGTGCTCTGTTTTGTAATATGGTGGAACTACAGATAAATGTACGTAATCTAGCAATGGAAGAAATTAAACTCTGCTGGGTTAAAAATAGAGAAAAGGGATAATAATTAATTACAATAAGCCTCCAGTGGCAAAACTGAGTGATTAGCATGGAGCATTTCTTAAAGGCAAGCAAAAGGCGCTCTACCTAAAAAAACCCCTTTAAAAGTTATGTTATTTAATGGATATTGTAAAGTTCTGCATCATGCTTATGATGATTATGCTTAGTTGGCAAGAGTTTCTCATGCTTTTGGTATTGAAAAACGTCTACAACAGAGCCCACAGTATGTTCTAATTCAATATGTAATGCAACGTGAAAACTTCATATTTATTATTTTCTTGCTTTTTGGGGGGTTTTGTTGAAGTTCATCCTTCAGCTGAACCTAGGAACAACAAAAACCATTCTCTTGCCTTACAAAGTACTACCCTGTACTTTCAAGAATAGAATTTTCTTAACCCAAACCTTAAATACTAAGCTTTTCACTGAGAGGTAATTTAAGCTGCTGTTTTCATCTGTATTTTCTGATGACATGTATTAGATGTTTTAGGTGTTTTCCAGTGTATTAGGTGTTTTCCAACACACAGAAGATACTAAGAATTTTCTTTTATGAAACTCACTGAATTTGGTAAGCCATTTTAAGACTGACCAATAATAACTCTGATTCCCTAGTTAACACAAATTCCCTGGTCCTATATGTTCACTATACAAAATAGTTATAGAAATGCATCATGAAAATGGCATGACTGTGTATTTAAATCCTACTGTCTGACTTCCTTATTACAGACTTTAGCATTAAAAATTAAGTGATATATCAGCGAGCTGGGACACAAATACTTTTGCTGACAACCTAGAAATATATTAATTTTGATTAAAAGAGATACACTTCAAAGTTTTAATGTAAATTCATAGAAAATGAGTAAGAGAGAGAACAACTGTTTTTAAACACTTAGGATTGGCTCTTGAGCATGGCTTCTTCAGTTTCAAGACAAGTAGGAGCTTTTATTCTCACACTCTTCAGCTTAGTAAACATCCTATATTGAGCTACATGTTCATTTCTCTATTTCTCCATCAGATAAACTGTTCTGGAGAGCTTTTCCCAGCATGTACTCTTAAAAATCATATGCTCCCACAGAAGGTTTCAGATTCCAGGATTCACAAATTCACACTGCAATCTATCTAAATAATAGATAGATTATAATATATAATCTAGATAATAATATATAGCCTACATATAATATACAATGCAATAATATACAGCTTACATCTGAAAGTTCTAATTATAAAATTCCACATAAGCTAAGAATTGACCAAATCAGCTTGCCTATTCTTTTTGAAAGTAAAGTAATAATGCTTTTCAGTTTATCTCAGATGGCTTTCTTCCTCTGCCTGTAGCTATAATTGCACCCGGCAGCTATGAATGCACAGAGGATTTCAAAACCGCTATCTCACAGGATGAGAATGTTCTGATAAAATAATAACATGAAATAAATATTAGTGACAGATTATGAACTGAATTAAAAAAAAAAGTGAAAAATTCTTTCTGCATATGTTGTACCAAATTTGTTTGAAAATTCAGTCGGGCAGTATTTAAAGATTTTTTTGGTTTTTATTTTCTTAAAATCAAAACTTCCTAAAAATAGTTATTTCAAGGGAAATGTTTCTGCTACCATAAAATACAGTTGTTAAAGAATACAGTTGTTGAATGTAATGCAGTTATACTCATGCTGTGCAGGGTAACTTACATATTTAAATACATGGAATTTCTTTTTATAAAACAATAATCCAATTTTAACTTTAAACAAGAATTTATGACTGAAATCTGTCCCAAAGATTATATGAATTGACCTAACAATATATAACTTTTAAATTAATTTTAACTGAATTAATTGATTTTCTATAAGTAAGGGATAACAGCCTTTAAAAGACACTGAAGAAGGACATAGGAAGATGTGAGTCATTTTGAGCACACAACAAAATGTTGAAAGATAACAAAAACATTTTAGTCTTCTGCTCTAAATAAATACTACCTTATTTATTTGGTATTCTGTAACAGTTAAACTGAAAATATTAACAAAATTTACACATTTAATATCAACCAAATTGAAAACCAGACCCCATATACATTTTTAAATCCATAAGTAACACTAACATTTTTGGTTTGGGTTGGTTTTTGTTTGTTTGTTTGTTTGTTTTTTACCTTTGAGCAGCATGATCAATAAAGTTTGAAGTTCTAATACAAAAATAGTAGATACACAATTCCCTATCTAATATTACCCATAGTGGATTGTTTCAGAAAATGTATTTCTTACACAAAAACACTAGCTACATAGTTCTGGGGTTTGTCTTTAATGTACCAAAACTTTCATCTCATCTGAATAATAGAGGACAAGATTTCATCCATGTCACCTGTGTTTCTAATTGCGAGTTAAATGATACAATATCTTTTACTTAGTTTCTATTAGACCAGTTCTGCCAAGACACAAAGAATGCTCCAGTGACAACGTGTTGCAGTTAAAACTCATCTGTGTCTGCTTTGCTGGAATTCATAGCACAGGCTGTTACATCAGTCAAGAAAAATGAGCTCTTGTCCAAGAGGGAGAGAAAAGTAAAAGAAATGTGTCCCAGTGATAACGTTTTAAATTTAAAAATACAGACAAAGTTTTAAAAAAATTGTAACTGAAAAAATTAAAAGACACAGGATATACATTCAGGAGCCCTGTTATGTACTAATCTGTGCTATTCCATCAAAAGCATTCTTATCATGACCCCTAATGACCAGTTTCAAGAAAAGTATAAGAAGTATGTCTTCTCAATTCTTATTCCTTTCCATCTGAGTAGGACTTCTCACTGTTATAGCTGGGTTTTTTTTTTTTTTTTTTCTTGTTCTTTTTTGTTTTTCTTTCTGCCTTTTTTTTAAAATTTTTTTTCCTATGGAGACTCTGCTTTAAAGAAATTATTTTGTTCTTAGGTCTAATACTAGAGTTAATGGCATGTATCCTTTCCATCTTATTTAATGAATGATGATTCTTTTCTTTTGTGGCCATAAAATTTCTCCCCAGTTTTTTTTTTCCATTAATGATATTTTTAATATTTCACGTATTTAAGTCAGGCCAAAATTATATATATTCAATGAAGTGTGATAGAATACTATTTATAACAGAAACACAAAATTTGAAAAATTATTTCAATAGAGAGAATTACCAGTGCAACTTTTCCACTTTGCATGTTTCACCTCTCGGTCTTAAAATGAATGTGTGCCACATTTTGAAAATTTTTGATATTTATGAGGAATCTTGAATCATATGGGAGGAGAGATGAATAGGGAGAGCTGAACATGAAATCCAAGTTTCCATTCAGACCTGTGTGTGACAATAGGTTTATAAGGAATTAAGTAGCTAAGCCAACTTATGCACTCTTTGAGTAAGAAATGGTAGCAGCTATTGAACTTTGATTAAACTGAATTTCTGTAATAAGTTTACCTTTTACTTATTTTTGACATTATTGCCCATTATTGCAACTTCTATTTTAGAAACATTAACATCATTTTACATTCATTAACTCTGAAATTTACTATCTGAATAAATCAAGGACATCAGGAGCAATGAAAACGCCAGTAATATATCTGTAGCACCACAGAACTCATCATAGGATTCAAAACCTTTGAAACTGACAAAATATTCATTAGAGAGCCAAAGACAATCTCTTTGCTGCATCAACACTCTGGTTAGAAGAATTCAAGACCAGTTTTAAAGTGGGTGTGTTAACTCTACTGTCTGTATAAAGGACAAAATTGCTCATCACAAGACCAGTGTCTATGTGACCTCATCAGTTAGTTGCAGGACCATGGATTTGTGTTTTAATCTGGGGAGAAAGACATACTCTTTAACTTTTGTTGGTGGCTTAATCAGGGTATCTGAGATGCTTCCCAACCTGTGACACTTTAGCCACAACCCTGAAAGCTCTTGGAATTTCGTCTTTTTGCAGAAACTGTTGTTGTTCAATTAAGATGATGTTACACTTGTAGGAAAATAACTATAGCAGCCCAGATCCTAACTGAAAGCAGATGACCTGGTATAAGTATTTCTATGCTTATTAAACATTACTGTACTTTCTATTGTAAGTATTCTATCTCCAAAAAATTCCATAAACATTGCATTGGATGAGAAATAGGAGTGAACACAGTGTAAGTGCTTGAGTTACAAAATAAACCACACAGAGTTTAGTAAACACTTGAAATCGTTCTCCTCATCATACAGGTTGCAGAGAATTCTCCAACGTGTAAGTTAAATTTACTGACACATCAGTTGATGGTAGTTGGGTAGCAGACTGAATTACAAAAAGGTGAATGGAAAAAAAATACATAAAATCTCAGCCAGAAGAATATATCTTCAGGCAAACTAATTCAATAAGAAATGCATATTCATCACCTCTCAATCAATGCTGCACCCAACACAGTGCTGAATCCCATATTATCACATTCCATGAATTAATCCAGTTCTTCAAAAAAACTCTTGCTACATTTGGGATGAAACACTTTTCAAAGTACTTTGTGTTGTGAATTACACAGGCAACTATATGACGTTCTTTCACAGCACTATTATCTGTGTCAACATTCACTGCAACTACTGAGAAATAGAGGAACTCATAATGAGTGAGTTATCATAAAAATTAATATTTCATGTATATGACATTGCACATAAACATCTGCCAGCTTCTGAGAGAACTCAACTTAATGTCATATTAAGAAAAAAAACCTCCAAATTAACAAGAGCAGATGAAAAAAAAAAGAGGAAGAAAAAAAACTTGAAAAGGCCACATTATACATTTGTTCTAAAAGTAAGGTGGTATTTTTTGTAAGATAAGCTATCTTTTGTATATCAAAGTTTTTTTTATTAAAAAAGTCCTAATTTTTAAAAATTATCAGTGTTTTCCTGTGACATTTATTTTGCAAGGTAAGAGCACATGAATACCAAAATCCATGAACTTGTAAGTTGTCATTAGCTACAGCAATCAGTCATGTTAGTTAATACTAGATTTTCTCGTTTGGAAAGATAAATGGACTGAGAGGTTTTGACCAATGTTGATAAAATATCCTTTTAGGGCCCACCTCCCTGGACAAAATTTTTATCTAGAACTATGTGTAGTCTTGCTGCAGGCAAGTTTTAGGATGTCAGACAAAAAGACCAACACCAGAACAAGTGTGCAGAGTCCATTTATGTGGACACATGAATATGGGCCAGTGCTAAAGAGGCAGAGACACAAGTGATGGATTTTGCACTGGACCCTAACATCTGCAGAAGCTGAAGTCTTTGCCTTGTGTACATTTCACTAGTCACAAGGCAATGGGATCAGGCCAGAAGAATGGATGGCGATGATGGGTAAAAGTTACCAACTTGATTAGTCAGTGGGAAGGGCTTCTGACCAGCATTACTTTCTCCCCTTTCAGATATGAAACACACTGACTATTTCTGGATGCATTACTTAGTTTTTTCTCAATGTCTCAGTGTTCCTGGTGACATCAAAGGTTTACTTCTGCAACTGGATGTCTTTTCTTGCTGTTATCCTTTCATGGTAAGTGAAATCTGCTCCCCTGTGTGGAATTATGTTAAGTTCCACTACAGATACTAAATAAGCATAGAGACTACATGGCAGTGAATACCATTTCAACTTAATGTCTGTGTTGCTTTTGATACAGCTTCCAGCTAATGGACTACAAGAGCAAGTTTCACTAAGAACCCATAAGGAAGAACAAGACTTAGATAGTGATGATCTTCCACTTTCTGAAGAAAAAAAATGAGAAGTTTTGACTGTTTTCATACACATTAGATATTATCATCCTGAAACTTTTGAGTGTTTTCTGATATGTAGTCTGATGGACACAAAGGCAGAGATAAACAGTTCTGAGTAAGGTCCCCAGATAATTTTTCTACTAATAGGAGATCTAGCTCCCCAGAGAAGTCACTACTACGATTGACCTGGACACCACTAGCTTAGTTAAAAAAATACATTGTATGAAATGAGATACGGAAAAAAATATATTACAGTAGAATTACAATAGAAGAACTTCATGTATGTATTCCATCAGTGCTTTCTTATTCTTTTCCTGTGATTCTTACTTTCTCACATAGTTTATGAGGTAGAGGTGTTATCTTCAATATCCGTGGCCAAGAAAATGAATGACTTTTGCTAAAAGTATAACCAGCTTTTGTCACTGATAGCAAACATCGCCAAATTTTCTTCTATTGCCTTGCTTCTTATTTCTGAAACTAAGATGAGCATCAGTCCCTTTTTTAAAAAGTACAGGTATTTTGCTATAAATGCCAGACCTTTAAAAGTGTTTATTGAGATACCTGTTTTCATACAAATTAATCAAGGGTAATAATTTCTAATAATTTCAAATAAATCAGACCAGTATTTTTTGGAAGATACAGAAGTCCTGATCCCAAAACTTCAAAAATGTAATCAATCCTGGAAACTACAAATTATTCTTATAAGAGTTAGCTTGCATTTGACTAGTGAACTTAGAATCACAGAGTCATTTAGGCTAGCAAAGACCGCTAAGGTCATTGAGGTCAACCGTAACCTGACACCACCAGGCCCACCACTAAACCATGTCCCTAACTGCTACATCTATGGGTCTTTTAAATAATTGCAGGGACAGGTACACAGACACTTCACTGGGCAGACTACTCCAATGCTCCATAACCATTTTGGTGAAGAATTCTTTCCTAATATACAATCTAAACCTTCCCTGGTGTAATTTGAGGCCATTTTTTTTCACCTTATCCCTTGATATTTGGAAGTAGAGACTAACCCTTACCTCGTAATAGCCTCCTTTCAGTTACTTGTAGAAAAAAATAAGGTCTCCCTTCAGTCTCTGCTTCTACAGGACCCTACAATTCTATTTTAAGATTTCAAAAATTATTTAAGTATAAAAGATCATAAAATAAAGAAGTTCTGATGTGATTATATTTGTCAAGGCACCCACAATCTTCAGCAGTGAGATAAATATGAGGACTGCATGTCTTATAACTCATTGCACTGGCTATTGCCTTTTCTAAGCAGAGATATTAGGTTTTTTTAAAAAAACCTTCCATATATCTCCTTATAGATATAATTTTTAAAGTAACACCTAATATTGCTTACTTAAGTGTTATGTATTTACAAATGTAAATGTAACATGAAAATAGGATGTGAAATATAAAAAAGATGTTAGAGGAATCAATCAAATACAAGAGTCTCATGCATGGTTGTTTCCAGATTTCCAAAAAATCTTCATGGAGAAACAAAGGTGAAGTTAGTTGTTTTCCGGAAGAGTTGCTGATAAGGTAACTAAAATAACTAATTAACTAACTAAATAAAGAAAATAGCATTATATTGTGTTAAATAGGAAATAAATTAAAACTTCAGGCATGGATTTACTAGTTTGCTGAAAGAAGAATTTTCTTCTCTTTGTGTAATATAACCATCAGCATTGTGGAAGACAATTGTGAAGACAGTGCAAAGCATATTCACCTTGACAAAGAGCAAATAACTTCAGGCACAATGACTAATGGAAGCGTTTTATAATAGTCAGCTAATTGCAGATTATCTTTCATGATTCCAGGAATGAAAAAGATCAATAAAGAGGGTGAAGGATGATGATATTTAATAATGTTTTGCTAGGTTTGTTGTTGTTGTTGTTTTTTCTGAGAACATAGCTCGGTTGAATTTATGTCTTAAATGCATAATACTTGCTTTAAAATGTGAAAAACCCTCTAATAAAATAAGCATAAAATAAGCAAATGTAAAAATAATAGATATTCAGAATTTTTCTGTCTGAAAATAAGTATTAGTAGGTACAACATATTACTTTGTCAGAACTGACTTTAAAACAGCAATTTAAGTTATCTGATAATATCAAAAATGTCCCCAGCAGAAAAGGGTGTGCCATCTCACAGGGGCGAACTTCTCCATAGAGAAGCTGTCGAGCAATGGAAAGCCAGACAAGTAGACGATGCTATCTGCCGCATGTAAAACTCATATTGTTCCAGAAGTTGTGCAAAATGTCTGATCACCACTAATATATGGCAAGTACCTACAAGGTCTGAGTATCAGTGATTTTCTTCAATGCTTTTTTGACTATGGAAACTATATAAAAAATTCATGAATTTTCATACATATTTATAAGCATGTTATCTACTTCTCACAGTAATAAGTTAGACTACAAAGGTGCAAATAAACTTCACAGAATTTTCCTCTCTTCAGTCTTTTCCAAATGAAAAGATGACTGAAAATTCTAGTGTCAAACTTACTGGGGTGCACCAATATGTAAAAAGCATGTCATTGCTTAAATATACTAAGCTTTTCATTCATTGTAGACTGCACATTCCAGTGTCCTTCTGTCTTTACACATGTTCAAGATGTTGAAGTCATACAAGAAAAAAAGTAAAGGTTAGAGAGATCAGGGCTACAGACTGTGCCAATCTCTTCTCTTTGGGACTGCAGAGCTTCCTGAATATGTTATAAAATAGCGTAATCACAAAACTAACATTATGAAATGTTTGTATGTATCTGACTGTGTCAAATCTACAGAAGATTATTTACATGATTTTTCTGGGTCTGTTCTTGTGATAGACATTCTTTCGTATACATAAGAACAATGGTTATTACTGCATTCCATTTTTGTGGTTGGGTTTCATTTTAAGCAGATGCTATTTAGTGCTGAAACAGCTATTAAAGGCAGCCATGCATGTAAGTGTTTCTGTGGATCGATTAGCAAAAACTGCTCAATCTACTGATGACTCAATGACCTTTACTGTGAACTTTTTCTCCTTTGTTTCTCTAACTAGTGGTTGGGCTACTTTCTTGACTATGCTGAAAATTCCTAGAATTCATCAATTGGCTGAACTTGGTATCTGGTACCTCAGTTTTGCTGCTAGTGTTTTACTGGTGCCTACACATTGTAGTGTTTCTAGAAAAAAACCAAAACAACTATGAAACAACAACAAAGCAAAATAACAACAAAACCAAAGACTGTATTTTCTCCTCATTCTACTGCAATGAATATATGAAAATAAATTATAAATCCTCTGTACAAAAACATCTTTGGCTGAATAGGTTAAAAAGTCACTAATTATCACATGTCATATCCTAGAGGGTTTCAAAATGTACCCATCCTATCTAACAGCATTTTATTCAAAGTGATTTAACTTAAAAACAGAGCTGCAACAGTAGCAGAACAATAATGTAGTGGGAGCTTTTTATATGTAAAGGGAGAGAAAATAAAAAAAAGAATGATAAAATGCTTTTAACGGTCCCAGAACACATATAGGCCCACAGAATCACTTACTTTAGAACAGACTTTTTAAGATCATTTAATCCAACAATTAAACCAGCACTGCCAAGCCCACCACTAAACCATGCCCCTAATCATCACATCTATGCATCTTCGAAGCATCTCTAGGGATGGAAACTCAGCTACTTCCTTGAGCAGCCTGTTTCCAAACTTGACAACCCTTTTCATGAAAATAAGTTTTACTAATATTCAATCTAAACCTCCAGTGATGCAATTTGAAGCCATTTTAACTCATGCTGTTGTTTGTTACCTGGGAGAAGAGCGAAGGCCCACCTCACTACGTCTCTTGTCAGGTAGTTGAAGAGAGCAATAGGATCTTCCCTTAGCCTACTTTTCTCCATGTTAAACAATCCTAATTCCCTCAGCTGCTTCACACGGGACTTGTACTCCAGACTCTTCACCAGCCTCATTAAAGAAGGCCTTTTTCCATTGAATACACAAAATTCCCATCAAAATCAGAGATGGTATGTAAGCAATACAGAACAAGAAGGTCCTTTTGTTTTCTTACTCCTAGTTACAAGACACTGGAATTGTTATCCTAGGTGTCTGCTGAATCAGTTTTTAATGAACACAAGAAAACAACGTATAACATAAAAGAGCAAAATAGAAAGGCTTATTTTTAAATAATTTACTTCTTGCAGTACAAAAATCTGTCTGGGTAGAAAGTGAATAAAGTTTTCCTTAACAGAAGAAAATCTTGCAGGAGATACGTCAGATAAAATTCAATAGAATAATTCAGGTAGTAACGGGGAAGCTACATGAGATCTCTATCATTCTTTTATTCTGATGTTCTTTTTCTTGGTGAAATAATATTTATAATGGGAATATTATCTTGCTTTTAAAAGAAAATAAAAATAACACAGTTTATAAAATAGATGAAATGTTAAACAAGAATGAAAAAAAAAAATCACCCTAAATATGTATTTACACTTTTCGTCCTCCAAGATCTCTAATCTTCTGTTAATATGTGTTAATTCTTAATTAGTCCTGTCAGCGAGTCTGTGTAAAACAAAGTCTTAAACGTATGCTATCAAATATCATAGTATCACTTGGTTTGGACCTCCATCCTTCATTTTTTGATAAAATTTAATTATCCTTGCTAAGATTTAACTCTGTGTTTGCCTTTATGATGTTTATTTTGATGCTAGTACAAGTAATGCCGCTTATTTTCTTGATACTACATTTAGAATGTCCATTGAAAGAATCATCACTTTACCTAGTCTGCTGGTTTTGGGTGGGGTAGGGTTAATTTTCTTCACAGTGGCTGATATGGGGCTATGTTTTAGATTTGTGCTGAGCACAGAGTTGATTAATAGAGAGATGTTTTTGTTATAGCTGAGCAGGGGTCACACAGAGCCAAGGCCTTTTCTGCTTCTTGGACTGCCATGCTGGTGAAGAAGTTGGGGATGTTTGGGAGGTTGGGAGGAGACACAGCCAGGACAGGTGACCCAAACTGACCAAAGGGATATTCCAGACCATGTGTTCATTATGTGTTAACTCATGCTCAGTATATAAAATGGGGAGAAGAAGGAGAAAGTGGGGACATTTGGAGTTACAGCATTTGTCTTTCCAAGTCCCCGTTACATGTGATGGGGTCCTAGTCTCCTGGAGATGGCTGAACACCTGCCTGCCCATGGGTAGCAGTGAATTAATGCTTTGCTTGTGTGCATGGCTTTTGCTTTCCCTATAAAACTGTCTTTATCTCAACCCATGGGGTTTCTATCTTTTACCCTTCTGGTTCTCTCCCTGATTGTGCTGTGGGGAAAAAGAGAGAGAAGCTGTGTGGGGCTCGATGGCTGGCTGGGGTTGAAACATGATATCTGGAAAAATACTGCGTGTGGCTTTACCAGGTTTTACTCCTTTGAACCCTAGCAGCTGTCTTTTGAAACACTCCAGTAACATAAACTTCTGCAAAAAGTCTCTTAACTAAGGATCCACACGTTCCTTTGGTTCAACTTTGTACAGACTGGCTGTATATTTAATCCTTTGTTTTGACCAGTCTGTTTTGGTATCATTTCCCTGCCATTGCTGTGGAAGTCATCTTGAGTTTTTTGAATTGCAAAAGAAGAAAATTCTAAATAGTTAAAAACTTTCTCCATTTTTTTTTCTCCCACTGCTATTGAGCAGCTTCATGCAGTAGCAATTGCAGAGACCTGTGGCATCCATGAAGGACAGATGTAGTAAGTAAGTAAGTAAGACAGTCATGATAGAAGAAATTAGTTTGCCTTGAAACAGACTGTTTCCTAAGATGACACAACTAAAACCAGTAAGTATTTCATAGTACTGTTATGACACAGGACAATGCAATTTTACATAAGTATATGATCAGCACAGGAGCAAGTAAATGGTATTAAATGGATTGTAATGGTAATAAATGTTTTACTGTAGGGCTCTGTCCCTGAAATGTGGTCTTACTGGAAACCGAAGAACCTCAGAATTTCACACGCTGTATTTTGGTAAGATTTATGTACTGCATCTATGTAAGACTTTAAGAACCAAGAATCCAAGTGGTTCATGGGTTGGGGGGTGGGGCAGGGGACAGGCAGGAGTGAAAAGAATGGAAGTTTTCCAGTCTTAAGCCTAGAATATTTTACATATTTTGCATGGTTTTTATTAAATTCCTCAGAAGTTTCTTAGCTTTAGTAAATAAAAACTAAGAAATAAGTGGCATTATTTCAGCTTTCATTATTTTCAGGATTCCATTCCCTTTCACACCACAAGCTGCACCCTTAAATAAGTGTGAATTTTACATTATTGCCTTTTTTACCAATATGGGAGAAAAATAAAAGAAATGCTATAGTACTGCAAACCAGCTGATGGATGAAGTAGTTTTCTCTGTAATGGAATGCTTATTTGTCATATGGCTATGTGGACAGTGAATATAAGTAGTACCTTTCTTGTAAAATGACCGATAGAAACCCAAAAAGTATCCTTTCACACGCTGCCTGCTAAAAACAAGATAGATAAGAGGCTTCTGGCTCAGTCTTTTGCATACAAAGACAGATTCATGTTTCCATCGAATATGTGTACTTTGAAACAAAAATAAACAACAAAAAAAAGAATCTACATCTGTTAGCTCTCATTTTTAAAGAACATGGAAGAATTACATAAAAGTAGCAAGATTATGCTATTGGCAAAAACATGAACTACTTTATTTTCCAATTTTTTTAATGTGTGTTGAGAGCAGCAAGAAAGACTGAAACAGAATAAGTGTATGCTATACCAGATTATGTCTTAAAATTGAATTATTCCATAGCTGATAAATCCTGCAATTAAGGTAACTTAAAATTTCAACATTTTAAAATTGTCATTTAAATGTGCTTTTGGGAAGGGGGGTGGCAGTTTTTTTTAACATGGCAATTGCAGAGACAAAGTATGTCACATTGCACTGAACGTGAAATATAAATGTCATCTGCTTAATTATGGAAAAAAAATAAGATGAAAAAATCCAAACAAAAAACCCCAAGAAAATACACTACTATAATCTAGGTTAAAAAGAGCCCAACATAAATGCATGATCACTGTCTTGAACATTATTTTTAATTTCACTGTCTTCGAGACCAGAGAAACTGGTCATTCTTTTCTGCACATTATAGAATTTTCAAACTGCATATAAGATTTGAAGTCATTAAACATAGGGAAGATACACCTGTATCTTCAATTTTATGTTTTAAAAATTTAAATTTAAAGCTTAGATTTTTTTTTGTTTTTAAATCAAGAGGCTATATTGAAGTTCAGCAGCTCTTAAGTTTTACTGAAAACAAATGGTGAGATCCTATTCTGTGAACACTACACATCTCTGTACTTTTCTCTTTACAGAGGAAAACAAAACTGAAAATTTTATCCCTCTGTAGATCACTGTTGGTTGAATTTTCTTTTTGCTTAATTAAAGAGATTAAATTTAGTTAAATATTATCAAGGTGTGTGTGCCTATAATCTTAACAGAAGTATTTTTATTTTTCATATTATTTCAGTGTCTTCCAAGTGACAAAAAAACATATCATATTTTTTAATAATTCAGATAATTCAGATAATGAATCAAATAATTCAGATAATGAATCAAATTAATTCCCTATAACTGGGGTTTTCTATACATAGATATAGAATCAAAACTGACATCTCACCACTTGTGTGTATTTCACTATCTCTGAATTTCTGTTGTGGATAAAGGCAAGGCTATACATTTTCTGCTTTCCACATTTCTGCTTCAAAATATCCAATGAGTAGAAATCCTACGAACAAGGATGTGAAAGAATTTTAATTAATAGCAAGACAACACTTGGACGCTCCAAAAACTATGCATGGAAGGAAAGTTTTGAAGTTCCAGAAAAATTTTTTTAAGGAAAACAGAAGACATTCATATGCTTCTTCAATCAGAACATTAAAAGCTTAACACTTTAGGAACTTTTTCAAAATATTTCCAATTATGGAAATATTTCACAGATTTGATCAATAAATAGCATGTCCAGGCTAGTTTCCTATTTTTGCTTGATTCAGGGGTGTTTTCAACATACATATCTGGAAAAAAAATGTTTGTGAATAGTGATCAGCTCGTGTCTTTTTGGCCAGTCACTTTACATTATCACTTCAGCTGAATCAGTGTTCAGTGGGTGTAAACTCCCAGTGACTTTACAGTCAAGGCAAACATTATAACAAGTAACTGTATAATAAATCTGCAGAAGCATGCATGTTTACCATCATATCACAAGAAATATGCTTCTTTCACTTTAAGATGAACTTTTGCCCTTTCCATAGCTCTCTCATGACCTTAAAATGTCATCACAAGAGTGTCCACACTCTGTGTTTAATTTATCACAATGACATCTGGCACAGAGCTTGCTCAAAGCAGCATCCCACGTGGCACAAAGGGCTCAATAACAGCATACGCTATTATGCTTTATTTTCCTCCCTCCTCTTCACCTGTCAGGAAGCAAGAGAAATTTCTTTGGTTGCATTAATTGTGCATACACACTTGTACATGTAATCCTATTTTGTGAGGAGCTCCACCTAAAACAGACTACTTCTTTTCTTCTTTCTCTTTGACTAGTAATAGTGGCCTGCATGCAGCAGGCTATAGGAGGAGAAAAGTCTGTAGGCAGTCTATGAGAAGAAAGACAATGACCATTTCATCTGTTCATATGTAGGAATAGATTGCTTTGGAAAAAGCACAGACTATATATCTAGCCTGTATTATATTTTTGTGTCCTTGTTCTGGGGTGGATGTCTTCACTCAACTGCACTCAATGGGCCAACAGATTAAGTTCTAACAATGATATCATGCGCAATTAATACTCATATAATTGTGATACATGTACAATTAGTGTTTTCAGGGAGAAAACCAACTTAAGTGCCTCAACACTTAACACAAACACAGTTTTAATTATCTCTTTCTCCTACTGACCTCTTCAAGTATTTTTGTACCTAAGATTGTAACAGAAACTCTTGAATTCACAATGGAAAATTTTAAACAATATATATTCACTTCCAGAATGCTGATTTCTTAAACATTGATTAATAAAACAATAAAATATAAAAATATTTTCTTGTTTGAAAAATAAAGTTCTGAATCTTTTACAACAAGATTGGAATTCAGTAACATTAAAGAGCATCCTAAAAGAGGCAGGATCAGTCATTAGATGAAAATATCCTTACTAATCATTATTAGAGCTTTCAAGATGTGATTTATTTCTAGTAACTAAATTCAATGTCTGCAACCATTTATTCTTTACCTAATTGTTATTTCATCTCCAAAGCTTAATGGTGAGGCTGAGTGCAAAAGCGGTCATAGCTTTGGGTAATTAAAAACAGAGTTAGTACTACTTCTTGATTTTCACTCAGACAAAAATAAATTACATACCCCAATGATGTGTTCCAGACTTCATGATATCTTATGATGGTTTATTATATCAACGAAGAAAAACATTTTCCAAAACCTACAACCTAATGTTATTTAGCCATGTTTGTTCTTCTGCTTGTGTTTACAAATAATAGATATGCTGCATTCATTTAGCTGCATTGTACACTGATATTCCCTATATTTTCAAATTGCAATACAACAAGTTATATTAATAACTGTGAGCATAAAGACTTTGGTTGCTTCTTTGGAATTAAATAATGTGAAATACTATTAGCTAATAGTACATATGAATATTCATCAAGGAGATATAATGATAGAGGTATATTAGAACAAAGAAAAAAAATTAAATTTTGGTAAGAGAAGGACAATATTTTTTAATATTGTATATTACAGAGGGAGTATTGTAGGCATTTTCAGATAAAACGGTTGATTAATTCTAGTGGTATGACCTGTGATAAAGGAAAAACTAAAAATCACAAATTCTTCATGATGTTTTCCATTATTTTTAAATCAATCGTTATTAAGATCTTCAAAAACCACTAGTTCAGAACTTCAAGGTGATGAAAATCCAACTTTTTCCTGCTTTTTTTTCCATT
Organism: Edolisoma coerulescens; assembly: GCA_013397115.1. Classification (NCBI taxonomy): domain Eukaryota; kingdom Metazoa; phylum Chordata; class Aves; order Passeriformes; family Campephagidae; genus Edolisoma; species Edolisoma coerulescens. The sequence continues at coordinate 75,084 of VWZW01002093.1, forward strand.
GAAGGATTGTAACAGGTTGTTCTAACTGGACAGAATAAATGCACTGGAAATGCAGTTTCCTAATTGTTGGTGAGGGACGGAGACACGGACCCAGACTGGCAGGGAATCTGAACCATTTTTTCAAAGAAACAGGCTGGTTTTATACACTTTTTTAAGGCACAGTATTTTCTTACATGGTAATTCTCACTATGTGACCTATCCCAGGTTGCTATGTCAGCAGCGCTTTCTGAGTGTCCTTCTATGGTGTGATCACACACTGTTCACCCCTCTGTCAGCTTCTAGCAGGCTGCTCTCCATAGGGGTCCTGCGGAGACAAGCCTCTCTGTGCTGCCATGTGCTCCATTGTGCTGCCATGTGCTCCTTTGTGCTGCCATGTGTTTCTTATCTCTCCCCACACCTAAAGTATAACTTAGTTGCAAGGAAACAAACCATCTTTTATTCTTTTACATTGCAAAAATGTTATGATTTTCCCATTCTAGAAGACAATTTTCATTAGAGGGGAATCTTACATAGTTTAAACACCAGATGTTCAGTTTTTCTCTCTGCATATAGCACAAGAAAACTTTCAGAGGCCAGTTTAGCACCAATGGCTGCCCAGTTTGGAGAATTATAGCATTTTCTTAAAGGCCACAAAATGGCAAATTTTCTCAACAGTCCACATGCCGTGGTGGCCACCCAAAGTTCAGCAAATTCTAAGGTAAAAAGTAGTCCACAGAGTTTGGTTTTATTTTGGAGGTTTGTGTGTCTGTAGCTCATTACATCTGTTACAGGAACACAATGTCATATCTATGCTAAGAAAAGAGCTAAAAAAGACATGTCAGTTAACTTTTCTACAACTTAATCTGGCTTCCTGTACCATGATTTCAACATGCAATTTTTTGATCATAGAAGAATAGAAGATCTGTGTGAAAATAGTTTTTAAATATATGATGAAACTTTATTTATTTGCATTTCTACTATTCTCTCTCTTTCTAAAATTAGCACCAGAATATTAGATTAATATGAATCTAGCTTAGCCAAAATAACTCTAGAATGTATTCTTGATACCTCACAAAATATTATCTAACTTCCTTCTCTCCAAATGTTAGAAAACTTTCCTCTCAAAGGGTGGATAGGGGACCCTACAGCACAGAACATGCGCGATGTGAGAAAATTCCAAGGGCTCTTCAAAAGGGTGTAAGTGCAGGGGCCATGAGATGTCATGGAAGAGACTGATGGAATTTTCTGAGAAGTGTTATTTCTTTCTGGAGACGGGATAGGCAATACAATGGGAATACTTGATGCACAATCTCAATTCCCATTTGGCCAGATGAGCTGTTCTTCTCTACTGCTAAATGTGTATAACTGGATGTGGCAGATGACTAAGGAAAGAAAGAGGGAAAGAGAGACATCAGCTGCAAATTCAGACAGGTTGTGAAGATTGGTACTGGGCTACTTGATGTGAGTTACTGCCAGTTGTTGAAATAGACTCCACACTACCCTGTATTATAATTATAGCTCTGGGATTCCATACTATCACTTTTACCTTCTCTCAGATATGTTCCTCCAGTTTGCCTGACATACCCATCATTTCCTTAATAATTTTATTTCTGGTTGCCAAACAGGAAGAAGAGTGGTAATATCTTCGCTTTGGATGACTATTCTTTAGATAACGCCTACATCACTTTCTTATACCATTGGGTCACTCACTACCTTATCCAAGACAGTAAAGTCTGTCTGATCACCTAGAATACCTCTTCTCTTGATTAGGATCAGATGGAAGATCTTTTCTGACCTCCTTTTATCACTAAACTACCTAAATCCCCTGAGTTGTCTTGGTTTGAAAGTCAGGTGTCTGCCAAGGAAGGTGGGAAACTCCCTTGGAATGGAAAATGTTAACTCCTTCCCTCTAAATTATTTGAACATTGAAATTCTGGGGCTTTCGGGCAAAGATATGGGAAAAGGAACAGCAATTCTTTACTAGTATGTATATGGATGAGAAGGCAAACGAACAACAACAACGGCAGCCACGGCACACAGGACCCGAGGCCGGCAGCAGCCCTCTCCGGCCGCAGGCCCTTTCCTGTCGGCGCAGTGCCGGTGGCAGCCGGCAGGGGCGCTGCTGGCTCCCGGCTGGGCAGGGCGGGCGCGGTGACTCCCCCGCGCGGCAGGGGGCGCTGTGGCGCGAGTGCAGCCGCGGCCCTCGCGTGGGTAATGGCGGTGGGCCGGCAGGAGAGATGGAGAAGGCGCTTCCTTTACACACCCACAGTGGCAGCTGATCCCGGTGCCCCTCCGGATGGACTGCAGCAGGAACCTCGGAGCAGCAAGGTGGCACAGCAGAGGTGAGCACACCCGGCGTGGCCAGCAAAGTGTAGCAAAGACTCCCGAGCTGTGCCAGGATCTGCGCGGTGTCCAGGTGGGCACGGGGTGTTGGGTTAAAGTGTAGCAGAAAACCCAAAGCAGCAGCAGAAAATAGCGGGGCTGGGCAGCGGCAGGTGGGCTATCGCAGGCAGCTGCCGCAAGCAGCAAGGAGACACTCCCTCCGGGAAGGGATCAGGGTCAGGTCCCCTTCCCAGTGAGGTCAGGTGTTGGAAAGGTCCCNGAACAAAAGGAAAAAATATTAATGTCCAACATATAACTTCCAGGGAAGGCTGACCATAATACAGCTGATCTCTGTGTGAATCCCACCAAAATTGCAGGTTAAATCCCTGTGTGGGATATTGACTTAGGAGTTGGACTCAATGACCCTTGTGAGTCTCTTCCAACTGTTTGTGTAACTCAAACATAAAGAGGAAATCATCTTCATGTATTGTGGTGGGTTGAAACTGAGTTGATAGACAAAGTTTTAGACCAATCACTTCTCGCAATTTTGCATATAAAAGCAAATATGAGCAACCATAAAGCTGGCCTGATTAGAAGGGAAAAATTACTGAACAGAAGAAATTGTCTGCTGAAAAAGAATAACACAGAGAGGCCTGCAAGCTTGCACTAGAAAGGTTGAGGGCTGTGTACCAGAAATTGAAACTTTATCCAGGGTACATAGAAACCAGAAACATCCTGAGATACCATTGATAAGTATAAAATCAAGGGATTGTAGTGGCAGCTTGGTGTCTGAGAAGGTGGAAAATTCTCTGGAAAAATAAAATTGCTCTGAAAGGCCAGAAAACTCCATAATCTATTGGATGCTATCAGGTGAAAAATAGAAATTAACAGTATCTATTGATTGCTTGAACTAGGATGTCCTACAGCCGTCTATACCTCTGTATTATGAAAGTCACTTCATTTTTTTGCCTGAATTGACCCTCTCTCTCTGAGAACTTTTTTATTTCATTTCCACATGAGCCTTCTATAAGATCTTGGACTCTCAATCCAGATTCTGCTTCACAGAAAATTTTTGAAGCAAGACTCTGCCCCTGATCAGTTTGGCTTGTCCTCCATCCGTTTCTGGATTGTTTGACTCCTTCTTTGCTTCATTTGCTATATTAATATTTTATAAATAATACCTATTTTCTATATAACTGTAGAGAAAATGGATTCAGGAACAAGAATTGGCTCTAACACTACTGTCATATAAAAACTTATGTCCAGACCTTTGAAATTTCTTGCCTTCCAGAAGCGGCCAGCCACATCCTGTGTCTGTACTGAGAGTGACACTTTTGATTGTACTGAATTCTGAACTCTGTCTGGCAATTTTAAATGTTAATTGTCCTTTTCCTACTATCATGTGTTTAAAATTGTAAGATTGACTTCAGTCCCTTTTTGTTTGGACTGCCTAAAGCTGCTTGGATGCATTTACAATTTCACCTTCCATAACATCATGTGCAATGAGTTCCCAATTTAATCATATTTTGTTTAAAAAAACCTTCCTTAAAAAAAAAAAAGAATACAAGTAAAAATTAATAGTACTTTATTCATCTTTTCCGTGCTCCATGCATTTATGTAGATTTCTATCATAATTTCTTTGGTTATCTTGTTTTTACCTTGAATCGTGTAATGTATTTATTCTCTCATTAGTTTCTATAGAAATTACTTTCATCATCCTCCTTCAGTTTTTATACAAAGGACTGGGAAGGAACAGAATCACATGGAATATAATAATGACCAGATATACCATCAGGTATTTAAACTGCAAAACTGTATTTTCATTTTGCCTATATTTACTTTGAAATAAACGACAATGTTTAATTTGCCTTTGCCTATTTGCCTGTGACTGGAGCCACTGGAACCAACAAAACTTATTCCGAGTTCTGTTCTGTGTTTTGCTATAGCTAAGTGTTTTCCTAGTAATCATAAACTTAATATATAATTTAACTAGGTGCTAAGCACTGTGGTCTGATCTGGCACACTAACTGCAAACTCTAAAATAAATTTGAGTATTTAATTGGATTAAAATTAGTTTCCAGCAGAATTGAACAGACAGTGCATTAATTACAGACATTTTTTATTTATGCACAAATTACCAGACTATAAATAACCTCAACATTCTCTATGTTTTGTGTTGATAATGTTCTTATTTTTCCCAGGATCTTTGCAAAAGGCTACTAAAAGCTCCATTAAAGACTAAATTGGTCATTCATATGGGTCTTTTCTGTTACCTATCTAACAGCTATCACACTGACAAAATATGCTCTTTGGGGAGCTTTGATTCTGTGAGACACTACATACCCTTTATTTAGCATCTGTCCGGTTCAGGTGGCTGTGTATCTAACATGAAGCCTACTGATCTGCCAAACTTCTCAAATGTGTTTTGTTCTGAGATATTCTTGATTTTCATTTTCTAAGAGAAAGTATTCTATGTGAAAATACTGGTTTAAAATAGAGCAGGATATTTTCAGAAATCTGACAATATGATGAAATCCTATGATTTCACTTAAAATGCTGCCACATGCACTTGAAATCTATTAATGTTTATCATCTAAAAGGCTGAAGCTCTTCATCAACTAGTAAAGTAAATGCATCTTTAAAAAGAAAAAAAAAAACCAAAAAGAGAAACCAAGAGAGACTCATCCAGTTAAAGATTCACGTGATTTAACCAGAATAACACTAACTCACAATTAACTTTTTATTGAAACTACGTTCATTTGGAACAATTATAAAAATTAAGAGCTTGTATCAGTCTGAGCCAGGTTTCCCTTTGCTTGTCTAAAGGGTAGAGGGATAAAAGTTTTCTTTCTTTATTGTTGTATGTATCTAGTGACTTTTCTATGACTGCCATACATTCGGAAAAAATGTAATTTTGTATATTGTCAAATCACTTTGCAGTTCATCTCAGTGAAGGAAAACTAAACACATAGGCCAAATGTTATAATAAAATTTTGGTAAAAACCCTAAACAGATATAAAACAATGTTTCCAATGTTTCCATTTTAACCTAGCAAAAGAAGTCATTGTGTTTGGAGTATTCTATGTCAAACTTTCAGGTGCTATGATCAAAGTATTGAGTTCTACGCAGCCTTCCCATCCATAATCAAACTCTAGTTCCAATATCTGTTTAAATCTATGTTATGTCCCTCCACCAACTTAGATGAAAGAACTATGTGCTCTATAAAAGAGAGTGCCCTACCTGAATATGCTTATCAAGCTTAGTATCTTAGGAGTTTGAAAATTTTCTTCTATTTCCAGATCTGCTTTACTCATAGGATGTTGTATTGTAATTGCACCTATGCACAGTGATCCACCTATATCATCACATATTAGGATATCTGCTAACAAATTGGTAAGGGTGGATTATTCCAAACATATTTCTGTAGGATCCTTTATACTCTTGGCTATTTCAAGACACTGAATAATGAGAGAAAAAAAAAAGATCTGAAGCCGGAGTTGAGTTACATCATTATTAAATAGATTTCAAAAACCTTGAAATTATCATATTTTAGGGTTTAATGATCTGGAAGCTATAATATGAACATATGGATTTATTTATTTATTTATTTACCAATTCATTTACTAAACTTATATTTTTAAGTTAGTCTTTATTGGGCTCACATCCCCAGTACTAAACATTTTGTCCTACATATTACCTGCAATGTTCATTTCAAATTCATATTCTTTCAGTACAGTCTGCTTATTACTATGTTTTAGTTCTGCACTTAAGAAAAGGTGACTCTGATCTTACACTTGGGACCTCCAATTGCCATCATAACACAAGTGGGTAATAAAAATAATAATGTATTTTCCTACATGTTTAACAGAATCATGGTTAAGAAATTATGTAAAGTTGGTAATATTTTGCTTTCATATGGCTTTCTTACATTTGAAAGTATAATAAAATTCTGCTTTTAACACAACTATCAAGTTTTTCAAGTAAGATAACTTTTATTTATCCTATAATTTTAAAATTCAAAGTTGTTACCTCCCTGCAATCTTTTTATTTCTGTTTGAGTACTCATGCAGTATACAGAAATGTCTTCAGGAAGATTTTTAAGATGTAAGGACTTTGAAAGTTTGTAGGAGTTTGAACATTCAGCTTCTCCTTCAAAGACTATGGGAGAAAGCCTGTCCTCAGCTTAATTTACCACAATTTTGCTTTCTTAAAACACAGAGAAATAGTGATTACTCAAAGCTGTTCTGAAATTTGGAAAGTTGATATAATTCCTAAATTTTAGTTTAGGGCAAAGTTACATGATATACTTCATCACATGGTTCTGAAACTTATCATTAGGAAATCACGTAAGTCTAGACCAGATATCATTATAGTTAATAGCAGATATTTTTGTTTGAGTCCATTTTGGAGACTGAAATAGTTCATGCCTCAAACACTGATAAGAAGTTTTGCTCATTATAGCAGAACTGTATAAAGGAGCCATCAAAGCCCACCCCTCCCAAAGGAATGCCTGACTGACTTTGGACTGAAAGTCAGACTGCTGAGAATAGATAAAGGGAAACCCATTCTTCGATCTTTCAGGCCCAGGCAGAAGTAAAAAAGTAAACAAGTAAAGAATGCGAGCCAAACCCAGCAGCCATGCTAAGAATCATCTCTGACTTGCTTTGGCGTGGGGGAGGCCATAGCCCACAGACTCATTTTACTGGGAGCAGGTTTGCACAGATTTCCCCCCCAACCAAGGTGGGGGGAGGAAGTTTCGGTGTGTCATAACCTCTGCTCAGGGGCAGTGAACCAACCCATCCTCCCTTACACACACTGGCTATGGAACCTCCAACCCTGGGAAGGCCATATCCGTGGGACATTCCCATGAGAGGCGGCTGAGTGATGCCTTGGGTTTTAATTTTTATATTCTTTAAATCCTTACTGCCTAGTAATTTCTTGTAGCCTGTCAGCTTCTGCTCTTTGATGCTAAGATAGACATAACAAAGCCTCTCTGAGCTTGTTATTCAAGGACACTCAGACTTGTCCTAGGCCCAAAAAGTGTAAACTAGGGTCTCTACAGAGGTGAAGAAATTGTGGAAATTACATCATTAGCTAAAGTTTTAATTGGTGAATTTATGCTTATATGCAAATGGACCAAACCTATAGAAGTGTGAAGAACTCGTGACTTGTTGTCCATCTTGGGGTCCTTTTTAGACGTAGTCTTTATCTCCCCAGGATGTACCTTTGAAGGCCTTTCAAATAAATATCTACCTTTATTCCCTTACTCTGTCTAGTCTCTCTAGGTGGCCACTTTAAGCATCATGAGGGGGTGTCATAATCCATCAAAGACTCCCCGAAGTGCCCCCCCAAAGTCATTCCTGGGGCCTTGTACCACAGGACTGCCCGTGATGCAACAAACCCGGAGTCTGTTGTAAGAGACAATTGGAAACTCCCCCCACCAAGGGAGGTGCTTGGGTTTTCCTACCTGGCCTGAGTGTCTATTAACCCGGTTGAATTCTATGCTTTTCAGGGGGACCTTCACCACCAAGAAGACCAGCTGGAGAGGATCAATGGAGCATGATGATATTTTCTTTATTCTGTCTCCGTCACTCTCTTACTGTAGCCCCCACCCCCATTTTCTATTTCTTTCTTTCTCTCACTCTCTCTCTCATATTTACTGTCAAATAAAACCCATACTATTGACTTTGGCATATGGGCTCGTTTGCAACTTAATTCGGGCAGAGGCATTTCTAATAACTTTAATAAGTGGATCATGACAGTCCACAAATCCGTTTTTCATACAACTAAAGCTCGGCCCTGCAGGCCTTTATAAAGCAGTGATCTTGGTCATATCCATGCTATGTTATCTGAGATGGCTGCTGAACTTTTTTCAAAATGACAGGAATATTCTACACAAAATAAAAAAATTCTTTTTGTTGTGCTTTCCAGTGCTTCAAAAATCTGTAGCATTGTAAGATATATGTAATAATATGCTAAATCATAGTTTAATATGCAAAGCTAAAGGAAAACGTCATATGCAAAGCTAACTGATAATTCTTTAAAATTCTTTAATTGTAGTCAATAGTACTAGATCCGTATTTAGCAAAAAAAATTACAAAACTATTATGAATGGAATAGAAAGATGTATGGTTTCATGTCTTTATGGAGAACTTTAAAAAACAAGCATAGAAAAAATCAGGGGTATATGTTTGGGATAATAAAATACAAGCAGAAACATGCTATGACAAAAATCATCAATATTGGTCCTAAGCAGTTTTGATTTATTTTTTCATACAGAACATTCAAACCATTAAGGATGGGTTTCAGTATATTATTAACTACAGTCTAATGTATGCATACACAAAAATTCACTAAGCATATGCAACCAAAAATTTTCTTTTTAAAAATGGGAGAGATACAGTGGACTAACACTTTAAAGTGTGGGTGCCTAACAATGTATTTTTTATGAAGACTTTAAAAATATCTTTATACCTAAGTCCCATTGGTTTCATGTAGTGATAGAGACAAATAAATCATTGTCATAACTTTTGTGCCATAATGTTCTGGAAGAAGTCTTAAATGTAGAAAAACGAAAAATGCACACATGTAAGTAAATAGAAATTTCAGAATTACTACTTCTTTTTCTCTTTCACTTCTGTTCCCTCTAAATTATTTTTTAAATTTCATTTTCTAATGTAGGTAATGCAGTGTGTCATTTAACACAGTTAAACACATCTGATTAGCACAATCCAATCCAAGGAAGGGATGCAAAATTACAGTACAGGTTCCAGAAGCAGAATCCAACAAAAGGAACACAGCTACACTGAAGCAAAATTGCTTATGAATTAGGGCACTAAATTAATATCATTTTAAAACTAAAAAGAAATCTGAACATAAATCAGTGGAGTCAGTTAAAGCATCCATTAACTGACTTACGGCAGAATCATAACTGCAAGTGTGGTTCTCAAAATTATTTCTGGATGGAGCAATTTTCAAATATTTTCAAATGGTCTGCATACTACACATAATTTTTACAAAAAAAACTTTCTGAGCTTCCTTTACAAAAAAGAGCCTTTATAATTTGTATATATAAATATCTAAATCAGTTTATTCTGTATATTCAATCTATAGCATTTAGTAACTGTGTTTCAGCCCAGTTCAGCTCTTCCTTTTTGATTTTCCCTAAGCACTATTAAGCAAAATCTTTCTGTCAACTTAATATATTTGCTTCTATATTAAAAGATCCAACTGTTGTAAAATAAGTAGAAAAGAAATAGTAAGTTTACAATGTGGTCTGAAATGCGTGAATGATGAAAGCAAAAGATTTCACTCTTAATGGTGACATCTCTGAGTAGCGTGCATGAAAAAAACAGTACAAATGTGGGGAAAGATTAACTCAGCCTGTATCCTGCAGATGTATTCTGTCTCTATCCAACTGAATGATAATTCAGTATTAAACACACCACAACAAGTGTTGTTTAATCTCTTAAATATTTTTTTCTTTCTTCAAAACATGTTGAAACTTTGAAGACATGTAGTTCCCAAGTTAATTAGAAAAAAACACCACTAAAGTCTGTTTAATTTTTGTGGATGTTTGCTTTCAGAAACTAATACTTTGTTAAGTTCCCTGATACCATAAAATAAGAAATTTTGCTGTTCCCCATGCTATAGAATGGAAAAAGGAGGAAGAAGTGGCAGAGAGAAATGGCAATGTACTGACCATGCTTTGGCCTCTAGACACGTGGCTTACTTTTAACTTTGCTCTTCCCTGGCCATCAAAGACAGTTACATTGTCTTCATTTTAAGACATTCAGTGCTCTGAACTTCAAACACTCAAGCCACATTATTTATCTAGGCACAGATTCAGTGAAGTGTTTGATTGTAAACATCCAAACTAGATTACAGAATCAATAAAACTGAAATCGTCTATCTTGTATCCAATATATCAACCTTTTTTCAATTACTATTTCAGGGAGGGCTGGACAGGACAGATTTGTCAAAAATAGAACCTCTTTAGCAGATATTCAGTAAAGAATATTCTTCCTCAAGTTAAAACAATGAAGTTAAAACTGAAAACTATGCATATGAAATTACGCCAGGTTAAAATCAGTATTCTGGATTTCTGTACAATTTTGCTCCCATTGAAAGTGATTCAGTTTAAATTTATTTCTTGTGTTCTTTAAGGTACATTTTAAAAAGTGTAAAGTTACAGTTTAAAACATTCAATGCTTGCAAAAGTAACTGCATTTAAAGCCTATTGTCCTTGATTTTTTTTTTCCCTGAATATCTCACGACTATTTTTCCTAGAACTGATTCCTATGTCTCTCTCTTACAGTATGTACAAATCATATGAGGTTTTCACATCAGTGCAAGCACTATAAGGTACTTCAAAACATGCCAAATGCTTTACTATTTCCCACCTCTGTACTTACACTGACTTTTTCACTGTATTATCTACTTTATATATATATTAAAAAAATAACGGGAATGCTCTAATTCAAATTGTTTTTCAAATGATCTAGGTACCAGATTGCTGACACAAGATTTACATATAAGTCAGTTTTCCTTCCAATTCAGACACTAGGATCTGTTTTAGGAACAGTTTTGAGATGGATAAAAGTAGAAATATAGACTTGGTGTTAATATTAACCATATAAATTATTGCAAACTGGTTGTCAAGATACATCAACTTATAACGAACAAAAAATTTCAGAAGATACTGTATATGTTGCCTAACTGGTGGCCATTAACTAGATATTAACCCATTGGTGAGTATTCCATTTACTTCTAGACTGGCAAATGTCAAAATAAAGCACAGATGCTTTGTAATGCTAAAGAAACACAATACAAAATTATTTTATCTATTTAAGAAGCAAAGAAACTACCAGAGAGATTGAAAATAACTTTCCTATGTCAACCGGCAGTCCATTCTCCGTAAGAGGAATCAAGAACCATCTCAACTAAGTTTCTGTCCTGCAAATTACACAGTCAACACAATACTGCACTATCAAGGAAGAAAGGTCTGTTCTGACAGGATTTTTTATACTAAACTTCCTAGAACCAATAATTTTCCTCTTTAGCTGTCTTTCAGACATGAACAGCTGACCCAAATTCAAAGTTCAGCTTCTTCTACAGACTTTAGCAGTCTTTGATTGCTGATGCACGCACTTTGCTCATTATAAATTTAAAAAGGGAGGCAGATTTCTACCTGAAAAAGCATGTCTGTCAACTGTGTGGTTAGCATGGTGTTTTTCATAAAATTCTGCTATGGATGGCTAACATGCTGATTAATGGATTTTAAGAACGAGTTTGCAGTTTTGAAGGATAAGTACTCTTTCCAATTTAGAATCAAAAAATCGTAAAGATTTTTTCATCCTACAAATATATGCACATTCATTTAGAGTTGGTATATTAATATATTAATAAATGACAACTGCTACAGAAGGTAGTCTACCATTAAATTAAATACATTTCATGACCCACTCACTCAAAATGTATTATCTTTTATATATATTATGCATGTAAATGTAAAGGCACATAAATGACAATCTTAAAGTCCCATGCAAACCCAAAAGCCTATTTGCCTGATGAGTTAAAATAACCTTGAATTATTTACAAAAACTTACTGTTTGATAACATTATGGTATCATGTAATTGTTCTATCAGTTAAAATTCTTAAAAAAAAAGAACAAAACCTGCTCGACTATCCATCTGAAATTATCCGCAAAGGATAGTTTAGTGCAAGTTATAAAACCAAACCCGTAAAACAAATCTGGATGTGAATCTTTAAGATGTTCCTTGCCCTAGGACAGTAATAATGATGTACTCCATGCTTTAAGTTTGGTTTGTTTGTTTTTTTTTTTTTGCTACAGGTCTTGAATTATGAAGATTCTACAACATGCCCAGTATATGCTCATTATTGAAGCTATATTTATGGTCCAATAGAAATGTCACATGTAATCTTATTACATCTTTTTGCCACCATGGACATCAAAAAATCAGATTATTCTTTTTGAAGCAGGCTACCTGGTTTTGGAGAGTGTTACCAGTTCTTAACCAGCCCTTCTCATAGGTATCATATCTCCAGGTGTTTGAATCTGTTCCTGTTAATTAAGTTTTCCAGAGTTTTCTGTAGTTCTAGTCTTCTTCATGTGTTTCTCTAGGCTTTGCACAGATCTCACCCTTTTCCTAAAGGTCAGTTTCCAGAGCTTATGCCAGGACTTCATCTGTGAAGGCTGTTACTCCTTACTATGTATTTCTAGAACTTTTTATTTCTAAACATAATTTTTTAAAATGTATATAGCCTAAATTCAATATTTGATACTGTATTCATAAACATGTAGAACGTGTAAGAACATCTTTTTAATTTTTAGCTAATTGTGGAAGATTTTTTGATCTATGGCAACGTCACAGGGAATGCCACTTTATATCTCTTTTAACAGTAAGCCGATAATAGCTATTCTGTTAGTGAGGTCCCCTGAATAGATTTTCATCTTTCCTAAGAAACTTTCACTTAGACCTCCATGCTTCCCAGGCTGACTTGCGGAAACATCATATAAGACAATGACAAAAGTCTTAGTTGGGTAATGATACTGACATACATATTTTCTTTCTCTGTAGGTTTTGTTAGCCTGCTCTAGAAGGAAATGAAATTGTTTTGATATTATATGCCTAGAATAAATTCAAGTTGGGCATTTCTCTTCTACTTTTTTCCTTCAGATATGCAAATACAATTTATTTTATTATCTGTCCCAGTGTTTTCTGAAAACTGAAGTTATTGTTGCATGTCTATAATTCTTCAACTGCTTCTTCTGAAAGCCTGAAAATATATTCAACATTTCTCAGTCTTCTGGAACCTGGTCTGTTCTCTGCATGTTCTCAAAGATAAGTGTTAATGAATGCATAAGTATGTCAAATATTTGAAAAAGCGTATTTTTTTCAAGTAGTCTCTATCTGTTGCCTACTCACTGTACCCTGAATTCTTATTCATACTTATCTCATACAGAAATCTCCACAGTGGACTTTTAGGAGGACAAAGATACTGGACGATTATGCTCTCATCATTATTTGTTAACAGGGTTTTGATTCATTCAAGAATTAATACTCTTCTTAGTTTTTCTCCTCCCACCAATGCATCTACAGTTTAACTGCTCTTAAGTTATTATAATGTTTTTAAACTCTGTTAATCTGATACCTAGTATTGATTTACCAAATCCTACAAATGCCTGAAAACTTTGAGTAACTGTAACAACAGAAAATATTTAAACCATTTTGATAAGAAACCACTGTTTATCAAGAGAATATTTCAAGATTGAGGAGAAAATAGGAGTTTAAGAGGTTTTCCTCAATTTTAATGATCTCTCTGTGCTTCAGGAACTTCAAATAAGCCTGCTGAGGAACCACAGCAAAATGAAACTGAAAGAACTTGGAAACAAGTACTTTCAGGAACCTACTGCTCACAGATGGAGAATAATTTCTTCTTGCCCACTGTTCCTGAACTGGAAATCACCTCTTCTCACTACTGGGAACACCTCAGTACCTTTTTCTATTTTGAACTAGAAACGAAGTCTTTGAGAACACAGAATAGCTAGCCTGAATATATAATACAATATTAATATTTACTGTGAGACCACAGATAATTTGTTAGCATAGCAAATAATATTTGATACTCTTCCATAAATGGAGAAAATTCACAGTCTGAAAATATTAGCCAATACAACAAAATACACATAAATTGACAAAGCATTGATTTTCCTGGAAGAGCAGAAATAGCTGAATTTTCCTGCCAGCTATACACTTTATTACAATAATAAAAACAAATACACTTGTTCTTTTCTATTTTTTTCCCTGCAAAAATACAACCTAAATCATAATGGAAGTTAATTTGAATCATATTCATCAATGGTCTTTTTCTCAATATTTATGTATTTTATTAATAGTGTAAATTAGAAACTTGTTTATTTCCGTCCTGACAAAAGTATGCAGTCACAATAATGGTTTTATTAATTAGTTATGATTAAAAAAACCCCACAAGTAAACATCCAAACAAGTATTTCTTTTATGTCTTTTCTGGGACTACTATTCTGTTTTTACTGACTATATAGAAAATGAGGCAATCAGGTTTCAGTTAAACAGAAATGTGTTAAAAAGCTATAGCAATTTATTTTTCTAGCACTATTATACAGAAAAAGTGACTTTCCCCCCATGTAGTCCTTTGAAAAACATATTTCAAAGTATGTATTTCATTATTTTCTAGGATATTAACATCCTACCGTAATACAATTGCAAATCAAATTCTTTAGATATCCTAGGTAGAAGTTAGAATGCATCCTGTTTTGTGCATCTGTAAATTTTTTTTGTTCATGCACCAAGTCCTCTTTATTGAGCTATCACACACTGATTATTTCAANATAAAAACCTGAGGCTTCAGCAATGTGTCTTCAATAAGGTGGACAAAGGTAATAAAACCATATGCTAATGCAAATTATTCATAATATATGTAGTCTTCAAACTGGAAATCAAAGGTACAGGTTGAATGACAGTTTTTAGCACTAGCTCGATATAAATGGAACAATTTTTCAGTTGAAAATATGGCAGTTTAACAGTATATAAAGCATGGTAATAGCTCAACATTTACAGAAGGAAATAGTAACATGAAAGGAAAAATCCTCAACATGATTTTTTATTTATATGTTAATTGGTGTGTCAAGCATTTCTTATCAAGGGAAAGGCAAGGATTAGCTAGTGTTTGTAAAGTCAAAACTGTTTAGAATCAATTCACTCATCATTCAAAACTGTCAGGTACCTCTGTCCTTGTTAATTTGTTTACATTCAGTTTTTTCTTCCTAAGTTAAGAATATTTTTCGTATTTTGATATAACAGGGGAAAAATTTCTATCAGTTTGCCTTCTTATTGCTACATTATCCAACTAGGCTTTGAAGTGTGCATGTAAGCGATTTTAAAAGGACTGTTTCTTCTCTGGATCTTTAAAATTTATTCAGAAATACTGGAGTAAATTTTTTGTGACACTTCAGTATATTGTTGTAAAAATATAATATTTCAGTTGGAAAATTATTTTAAAATCCCATTAATATGATAAATTTTAGACATGGTCATATCTTTTAATTAAATCACATTGAAAAAGCTGATCTGAACTTAGTTAACTATGAGGTACATCTGAAGAAGTTCTCTTGATCATGCAGAAGATCAAAGAAAGAATGAAATTGCACTTGCTTGTAAATTACTTAAAAGCTGTTTTGATTAAAGAATAGTAGCTGATAATCAATTTAATTGCATTAGAGTCAACATCCCACTGATAATAAAGCTGGGTTATATAGTTAACATGTCCTCTATAAATTGTATTTACATTTGATTAATTTTATGCAGTTCTGGACACAGATTTGCACTACAGAGATGTGGGATAAAGCTAATCTTGATTTTAAATTTATGCTTAAAAAAAGCTCTCATTTAAGAATAAAAAGAAGGAGGAAGAGGAAAAACCAATAAAAACTAAAGGACTTCCAAGTTATAAACAGAGCTGTGTTATCCAGAATCAGAACTCCACTATCTTTAGCCTGATTTCCTCTACTATTAACTTAATTTCCATAATATAATCATCAACCATTTTCTTTGAAGAAAAAAAACCCAAGGTATGTACACAAGACTGAAATTCATTTAACAAGTAAAATGTTTGCATAGTTGATGACTATTAATATTTTCCATACTGAATTGTTGTTCAAATGTAAGCTCTGTATTCTTCTGTTTTATTCAGATTTCATTTCAAAAGTATTTTAAGACTTTCCTGAAGTGAAACTTTTTTTTTTTTTTTAGAACTGGCAACACACCTGGGAAAAAAAAGTTTTGGTTTGCAGCAAAATGATACATGTAATCCCTTTCTATCCTCTCATATCTTATCTTGAATCAGGTGAAAAGGCATTTACATGATCACTCTAGGCCAAAGGATACCAAGTTTATATATAGGATTCCACTCTGTAAAGAGGTGAGGGATTTTTAGAGTCTCTTTTTTGTTTTCCAGGTTGAACGTGACAACATCTCAGTGTGACAGCCTGGCTCTATGTTCGTGGAAATAAATGACTTGTGATAGGAGCAGGGACCTCACAACCATCTGAAAAATATATGCACCAGTCACTTCTCTTAAACCAATTCTTGATAACCTTCTGGAAATAGAACAGACACAGTCCCAGCTGCTTCACTGAGTCATGTCATAAGACAATTTTTCCACCTCTCCCTATAAAGGCAAGTCAAGATGATCTCCTCTCTAAGGATAAATGTGAAAACACTGATAACTGACATATTGTACCCGTTTTACTTCTTTCTTTAGAATTTAAGGTTCCTGATTTAGGTGGCTAGCCTATGGGGATATTCATATCCTCTGTGACTTGTTTTCCAGGTGGGGCCAGTGGGAAAGCAAATATTACAGACTGACCTGGGCACATATTTGCTTCAGATTAAGTTCTAACATCATGCTAGGTACATCAGCTGAGAAATGCTTTCAGACTGACTGACGTTATCATGTTTCCTGTATTTATTTCCAAGACTTTTGACTATTCTATCATCTGACTGCACCAGAGCAATCACAAATGTGTCCATATTTGTCTGACAGTGTACTGGGGTACCCTAGCCTCATTGCAAAGAATCCCTTCAAGGTTTGAAAATCAAGTCATTTTTTCTGCTCACTTGTTTAGAATCTACCATGTGCCTGTATGTGTTTTCTGGCTGACTGCGAATCATGCAGAATAAGTTTAAAGAATAATAATTAATATGCATTAACAATATGCAGGCCTTCTGCATATCAGAGGCACAAGGAAGTCTTGTACATGAATATTATCTTATTGCTTTGCCTGACATCCAGGAAAATCTTCCTACATACTGCATAAAATAAGGGGTTTTTTTATATAACTGAGGGTAGTGGACTCACTTTTCATGTCTTTTGGAGAGTTTTTTAAACATTATTTTAGTGTAAAGTGTATCTAAAATTGAATATAACATCATCAAAAATAACTAGGAATTTCAGCAAGAGTGAATGATCTTAAGAGAATCTTTTTTCAATATCTAGCATATTATGAGCAAATCTTTCTTGAAAGTTTGCTTACTCCTGAACTCAAGAGCATAAGCTTCAACTGTTGATGAAAGAGAAAAATTAGAATGAAGGAAAAGTTTAATTCCTGTTTTGAATGAATTATTATTTACCTTTCAGATTCTGATAACTGATGAAAATTGAATGGCATGCAATGAATTGTACATTTCTTAACTTAGGCCACTTCTTTTAATTTCATAAGAGTTAATATATTATCAAAGAGTGAATTAATAATCAGTCATATTGCTATCAATTTTATGCAGTCTTTCAACATCACACTTCCTATTTACTTCACTTTGTTTTATAAGATAATGTCAATTCTCCTAAAATATCTACTAGAGTGGAAATTTCCATCTTAGGAAACTACTGTGTCTTCAATAACCCCTTTAAAAATTGTAGTGTGTAGTGTTGATTGGCATGAAAATCATTTACTTTTTTTTTTTTTTAACTGGTTTATTTCACAGAATCTACTTGGCTTTTGCCTCTCCTGATTCTGTATTGACCACTAAAATATAATTGATCTTCTTCCTCCAAATTCCTGCTGTTTCATGAGCTCTGTTACGATTCAACATAATCTATTTCCCACTGATGTTGAAAAACATAATAAGGTCACAGCAGGGAAGATTTAGCTTCATTAAAACATTATTATTATAAAAAATAAAATGATCCAAAGTAAATTGGTTCTGTCCTTGTGGTACAGTTTGCATATATCCACATTAATCTGAGCATATAAAGCAGCAATAAATTTGCTAGCCCTATTACATTACAAATGATTCTCCTTATCTTTCATTTCACCATGGGAACCTCTAGTGGCAGATGAACTTTCCAGGTGATATCTAGCTTTGTTGGATAAAAAGATATGAAACCCCTCTGGAAGAACCAGAAAACCCGTTCAATAGAAATGTTTATTTCTGTCTCTAAATTATTTTGATTTTGCCTGTGCCCAACTAACGTACATGACAGAATCATTTAAAAGAAATCAGCAAACAAGGAAATTAGTTTAAATTTTGACCCTCTCAGACTTTCATTTACCATCAAAACCCATAAGAAAAGGACTGGGCATAAGATTTGAGATAGAGAGTCAGTGGTTGTTCTATTAATCTCGTTTAACTGATACTAAAATCTGACAGAACAAATTACAAGTTGCAGGCAGAAAGGCTTATCAATTCATTACTACTTTCAAGGTTCTCCCTTCTCTTTCTCTTTGCCTTCAGCTGCTGGCAAAGGATAGGCTTTTGCAGTTCAATTTTTCAGTTTATTTTTGACTGCTTTTAATTAAATTTGATGGCTTGCTTCTGCACCAGGGAAGTTATTGGAATTGCACAGCATTTTGCTGTTATAATGATGGCTCCCTTGATGTCTGTTCATTATTAACTGCTTTTCAAAATGCTTCTCTCAACTTTCATTTTATAAATATTTAAATAACTGTGAATTTCTATAACATAAATATCTGGGCTTTAGTGATAGGAATTCTATTGCCTATTTAATATGTTTTACATAGTAATATGATTTTTAAATAAAGTTATACATTATAATTTTAATTGGGAAAGTGTTGTCCGTAAATCATCTTACTTGTAAGTGTCAGCAGAAGTCGTAGTCATATTTCAAAGCAGCAGTAATCAATGAATTAGTCAGTAGTTTTTGAACTATTGCTTATGTGACTATAATTTTCACACATCTTAATTATTTAGAGCAACAGAAAAATAAGTAAACAATATAAAACAAAACAGAGCACTTATATTCTTTGCACTACAAGTGATTCTACTGCGATTAACTTCAATGTCTTCTGAAACAGATTTCTATTTTTTGTACAAATTTACCAGGAATAAAAGGGTAGATCAAAAAAAAAGGGAAGGTTTTTTCATTACCATAACTTTGAGTAATGTGAAACAAGAAACTACTTACAGTTACAGCCCTTAAAACCCTGCAATAGGCAGGACTTAGTTCTTAAAACAAATTACCCCTTTTTACTGTTTAATGAGTCAGCTACTTACCCCATCTTCCGTGGGCAGGGAGCCTTAAAGAAATATAACACTCTTCCAAATATTGAAGAAAATACTTTGCACATCCTTTCTGACCTGACAAATTCTTTGTTCTGCAGCAAGTCACACTGCCTTCAGTAAAAATTCTCTCACAGGAGGTATGCATTCACTACGAGTAATATGGGCAAAATGTGGCACAGTACTACTCAGTATTTTGCCTATGGAATACAAAAAGAAGGAGAATGAAGTTCTAGGAACCATGTAGTTCTAGGAGCTTAGTATTATTTTAGAACACTTATTTTCTAGAAAACAGAAAATTTAAATTGTAAACTGCCTATCTCTTTGCTAAAAGGCCTATCTTCCTATTTGCCAGTCTTCCTCATTATTTTTACATGGCTTTTTTTTTCTTTTTTTCTGTTTTCTTTCATATGGGCTCAAATTTATACTGTCTTCAGTTTCTAGGGATTACCTGCTGCTGCTAGTTCCTCACCTATTTTTTTCACTAATTTGTAAGAATGTTTGGGGGTTTTTCTTACCTTTATTTAAACAAATCCATAATCATACATAAAAGGTAGAAATTCTTAGTTGTTAGAACTATGTTTTACGTAATCAAACTAGTATGTGTATGCTGGCCTTCTAAAATCGTTCTGATGGAGTCTTTCTGTATAAACGCACTTAAAAATAATTAAAAAGACTACAAAAAAGTCCCATTCAAAGTGAACTTAATCCCTTTACAGACATTCAGAAATCAAATGGCTAAATTTTGGTTAAGATTAATTTCATTTATTGCTTAATGTAACTCTACACTGGATGCATTCACATGACAACTGAAACTAAAAGGCACAGAAATTCTCCTTCATGACAGTTGAAAAAAGTAGTTATATAGTTACATACTGCAAGTGCAGCAAGGAAGCTACTTTTCCATGAAGGTATCACAGCTGGGTATATCCATATTTGATTTCATAGTGACAGCTATGGTTAATCTGTCCCTTAAGACATTTGTCCAGTTTAATAATCTATACATACCTCCAATATCCTTTACATTCTACAGACCCAAAACTTTGGAATAAGTTTCAAATGAGTCAATTATCTTCTGTTTTTCACCTTTTCCTAAATCTTGATATTTCTTGACATATTAGGGGCAAAAGCTGTGACACCCTTAATTTACTCATGTTTTAGAGTTTCCTATTTTCAATAATGTTAATATAGCCCCTTCAATTTGTCAGCAGGTGGTATCCCATCTACCATACACAAATCCTCCAGAATGTCATACTACTGCACAAAATCCGTCTCTCATGATCCAGCTGTCTATTAGCACGGGAAGAATAGCCAGTGTTCTGTCCCCACTGATTCTCCTGCCCTCTACAAGGACTACCTTAAACCCTTCAAAGAAAATACAAATAAATTAATGAATTTCCTGCACATTAGTTGCATCTAGCTAGGACAGCATCTCTTCTACGTTCAGCCATATTTAATGGAAGCATAAATTTTTCCAGGTGTTCCCTACTGAAAAAGGAAACTGCATTAAAAGTAACTGCTACATAAAATCAGAAAATCTTCTTAATTATTTTATCAATTATTTTGTATGAATAGCTGCTATCTTTGCAGCTAACAGTGTACAGCCATTCTGGTCAGATAGGCGACAGACCTGATTTTACCTTTACTTTTTTACAGTTGTCAAAGCATATAGAGTCTAAGCTGAATTCACATGCATGGTGGTTCCAGGCCATGTGTCCTTCATAGCCCTGAGGAGCAGAGGAGAGTAGCTGGAGTGAAGAGAGGAAAAACTGTAATTTCAGTCTGAAGAGCTTATTACAGACAGTGAAGCCAAAATATGTGAATGGAGATGTAATCTATGAATCTATTATGTAATCATCACTCCTCAGTCTTCTCTTTGCTGAATGTGAGCACCTACATTTGGGATTTTAAGTTAATATATGTATATCTGTCTAAGAACTGTACTGTGGTCCACTGCAAACTAAAAGTTCAGTTTGCATGAGAGCTTTCAGTGATGATGTAATAGGTCAACACTGAAGTGATTTGTCCTACAAGGACTGAGTTTCATGGGTAAACCTGAAACCCACCAGGTCTGGAACAAATTTCACACAGATTTCAGAAGGGACCTCCAAAGACAAATGAAAAAAAACTAGATGCATTAGCTGCCCTCTTGAAACACTGCTGAGCTTTTCACAACCTCACTAAATGTGTTGAGGTGGAGGGATCAGGTGTTATATTTACTGCTAGTATGCTTTGAAGGTGTTTAAACATGATTTTTGCTGTAGTAAGCAGTGATGTGTTTGTGTGCATGTAGGCTACTTGCCAATCTGACTGACACTACTTGAATGCTAATGATTTATGGAGAACAGTAAGTCAGATTTAAACTGCTTTTAAAAAAGGACACACACCATCAAACTACAATGGTTTGTGAGGTTTGGACTGACCGCAGGTAAAATCTATGGGGGGGTTGTTTTTGGAAAATATCTGCTTGCATGTTCGATTTACAATGTAAACAATTAATTCAGACTTTCTTTCCTATGAGTTACTGCAAATATTCCTGAGTGAAGGGAAGGAACCAAAATTTTCTTTAGAAATAGTTCAGTCAGCAGCTATACTGCTATTGATAATATATTCATTCATACATGAAAATAAAAATCAATACCAGAAAGGAAAGAAATAAGAAACTTAACAGCTTTAAGAGTATGTCACTTTTAGATTCCGTTACCTTTTTATTTTAGGGTTTGAGTCAAAAGGAGCTGTAGAAAGATGAGATATAGAGACAAGACTTTTTCCCTCTTATTTTCTGTTCTATAAAATACAAACCATTTTGCTACAAGTGGTATGTATTTTATGTCACATATTTAGGTGAAAACAACACAATTTTTGTGACTGTTCCTACATTCAGAGGAAGTGAATTATCAAATCTTTATGGTTAAACATTTACTTCTGAATTTGAGTAACGCACATTGCAGAAAAGTTACAGAAGAGAATATACAAAATATATAGCCTAATCAAAAACAGACATCTTCAGAGATAGACCTTCAGGGAAGGTGTCACTGCCTTTCATAGTAAATGTGGATAAAGTAAAACTTTAAAAAATGCTTTAAATGAGTGGATTTTGCTATTTGTATCAGTTCTGACATTTTTAAATCTCACATGTAAGCAATTAATGTAAGAGATAATGCTTATTTAATGAATAGCTAACATTTTATAATAGAATTTTTTTACTAAGTCCTGTTCTACATTATCCACAAATCAGATAGACAACACTGGCAGCATAAAGAAGAAAATTTTTTTCTCATAATAATGATGTATCAGTCTTTAGTACTAGGACAAGTACTTAGAGACTGAACAGTACTCACTGTAGTAAATAAAAACTTCACTACTGCCAGTAGCAGACCACAACTATTATGCTCATTTTGCAAACTTTCATAAATTAAGTTCATCAGTCTTACTTTATCTGAAACAGCCTTGAGCTGCCTGAAGTTGTGCTTAAACTTGTTCAGATATAATCTTTTCTCCTGACCTGCCTGTCCCTGATTTATTTTAGTCAGAGGTTTTGGTTGGGTGAGATTTTTTGATGGTTTTTGGTTACTTTCTTGCTTTGGGATTTTTTTTTCTTTTTATATGTGTATGTGGGAGGGGTTTTTTTTTTTGTTTGGTTTTGGTTTTTTTTGTATATAACCATAATTTTAAATACAGTTTAATAACAAGTATATAAAGTCTGTATGTAACATCTATAGGGTTTTCATAATGATTTGATCAAGAAGGCTTGCTGGCATGAAAACAGAGGCTTTGGATACGAGGTGCATAACGGAGTGTAGAGAAGCAAAGGGGGTAAATAACAAGAAAGGTGGTTCAGATGGTACTGGAGACTCTACAGTTATGAAGAACTTATCAAGCTTTGGGGCAACAGAACTTGATTCTTATGGGGCACTTTAGGAACTCAGACATTTGTGGGAAGAAGAATACAGCAGCTTACATGAAATCCAGCAAGTTCCTGGAATGGGTAGAGGACTGCTTCCTCATACAAATGTTAGATGTGTCAACCAGGGATGAAACACAGCTGGACTTGTTACTCACAAACCAAGAAAACCTGCTATGCAATTATCTTGGTTAGTCAAAACCTTAGCTGCAGTGATCGCAATATTGTGGAGCTTGAGATCAAGTGGGGCACACAAGGTTGGTACTAAGACAAAGATTTTAGAAGAGCAAACTTCAGCATGCCCGGAACACAGTTGGGAGGTATTCTGTGTAAGCTTCCCTGGAGGAAAAAGGAGATGGGGAGCGCTGAGAGTTTTTCAAGAATGCACTCTTGGAAGCAAAAACCAGTTAATCCCCTTTAAAGGTAAGGGAGGTAGGCAGAGTGAGAGATCCCCTTGGCTTAACTACAAGCTTTTAAGTTTGATCAGAACCAAAAGAGAAGCATACCAAATATGTCAAAACAGATGAAGACCCATTGAGAAACACAAGAGCATTTCCAGGGCATGCAGAGATGCCGTTATAAAAGCAAAAGCTTGGCTCAAACTAGTATTGAACAGAGATGTCAAAAACTACAAGAAACCATTCGATGACAAGCAGAAACAGAAGGGAAATATTGGCCTCCTGTTAAACAGGAGAGGTAAATCAGCCACTAAAAATGCTGAAAAGGCAGAAGTTCTCAACACTTCATTCACCTCTGTCTGCACCAGCTACTGCTAGACCCTGAGAGCAAAAGTCCAGGTTGAAATAATCACAAAGCCACCTTCACTGAAGGAAGAGTTGGTGAGTAAATTTTACAGCAACTTCACCCCTACAAATTGATGGGCCCTGAGAACACCCACCCAGGAAACTTTAAAGAGTGACCACAAAGAAGTTGGAGATTCGCTTTTTAGAAGGAGTCATATGGAAAAGATGAGGGGTAATGGGTACAAGTTTATTCTGGGGACAATCTGATTATATGCAAGAGGAAAGTTTTTTCACAACAATCAGAATTCTGAATAATCTCTCCACCGAAATTATAGATTCCACAACGTTGGACACTTAAAATTCAGATGGACAGGGTGCTATTTGATCTTGTCTAGACCATGCTTTTGACAAGAAAGTTTGGACCAGATGATGTCTGATGTCCCCTTCTAATCTGGTGGTTTATAATTCTATGATGATTATGGAGACATATCTTCTAATAATATATCTTTTGTTTATTCTTTAGAACACAATAAAACAGAATAGAATACTTCAATTGGAAGGGATCTACAAACATCTACTCCAACTTCTCAGCCACTTCAAGACCGATCCAAAGTTGAAGCATGTTACTAAGTGCATTGTCCAAATGCCTCTTAAACACTGACAGGCTTGGAACACCAACCCCCACTCTAAGAAAACTGTTCAGGCTTTGACCACCCTCTAGGTAAAAAATTGCTTCCTAATGTCCAGTCTGAAATTCTGCTGGCACAGTTTTGAATCATTCCCACTTGTCTTATCACTGGATCCCAGAGAAAAGAGTTAGCACTTCAATCTCCACTTCTCCTCCAGAATCTGCAGAGAGGAATGAGGTCACCTCAGCCTCTTTTCCTCCAAACTGGACAAGCTCAAAGTACTTATCCATTCTTCACAGGACATGTTTTCTAGCTTTTTAATGAGCTTTGTTCACCTCCTCTGGATATATTCAAAGATCTTAAAATCCATTTAAATTGTGGGACCCAGAACTGCTCCAACCTATCCAGATCCCTCTGCAAGGGATCTTGTTGCTCAAGAGGCCACAGCACCTCTCAGTTTGGTGTCATCAGCAAACCTCCTTTCTTTCTTTCTGCATAATAATAAGGTCTGGACTAGCAATAGTATTTTATTTAGACTGTCACTATTTCAACTATACTAACAATAAATTGTTTCTTTACATATAAAAATGTTACCTCTTCACTCTTAATAAGATTTTTTCACCTTAGCATACAGGCAAAAATAGTACATAGTCACATGTAGGAGCCATGTGATATTGGGGTGTCTTCATAAAGATAAAACCTCCTAAGGAGTTTTTGTAGAAAATGTATACACAGATGTTTCCAGAGGCAAATCACCATGCAAAATGTGGCAATCTTAGCTGGAAATTGAAGCAACAGCACACTATGGTCTTGTCAATCATCACTCTGCTTTCTAGTGACAGAAACAATAGTTTATCTTGAGTAAAAGCGGTATACTTTTAAAAAAATAATGGACAGAATAAGATTTTATTCAAGCTTCACCTAGGAGATGAATAAACAGTTTTAGCTGCAACTTTTATATTCAGCTGAAGGCAAATAACTTTGCATGAAAACTGTCAGCTTGAGTGTCTGCAAAAAGCTCTTCTGAGATCAACTTAGCATGAACAGATAGTATCTGACCAAATTCGTATCACACATACACACACACCCCATCCCAGAACTCAGTTGGGTATATTACCTGACTTAAAATATATATAAAAATTCATATGATAAGATGTGTGTATCATATGAAATACAGATGTATGGCAGCTTTCTCATGATACCAGTCTGTACAATATGACAAAAAAATACCGGTATTCCCATTTCTATAAGTTGTTTCCAAAAATTTTTGCCCTTTTAAAATACAAATATTTGTACATGAAAGTGAAAATGGACTACTTGATTTCTATATTACTGACAGCCCTGCACAAAGGACAGCTTCATTTTCAAGTCCCTAACATAGGATCTGGAAAAGTATCCCCCTGGACTTCCATATATTTCCCATATTACATTGAGGAAATTGATTGCTTTTTCCTCACCGGAATTTCACATTTGCATAAAAAGAAGAATAGTTTCACTCCACAGGAATTATGAAAATAGAAGATGCCAGGATTCTGCAAGCAATGATGCTCATATTCACATGCCACCTCTGTTCGGTCTGCTCTTGGATTGCTTCATTTATTGAGTAGTTTGTATGTGTGTTGCACATACAGTACATTAACCATCAGCAAATTCTGCACTTATAAATATTCAAAAGTACTTAAAATTCTATCTTTGTAGATGTTCTGGTTTCAAAGACTTTTAAGAATATGTTATTTACATAAACACTCTAGTATTTAAAGATACTTTTAAACTTATGCAAAATACTGTAAAGCCTTAATTTTAATATATTAACAGACCTTAGTTTAAGAACTGCAAGCAGAATTTTCATCATGCTTAAAGGGAATCAGTTTCTTCTTTTATCTATATATACCTTTTAAACTCATTATTGATGAGTAAACAGTAAACAGAACTTCTTACCCTGCAGACAATACCATGTAAACAACTCCAAAACTGGTAACAAGAGCTGTTGCCCCTACTCACTACCTGCCGATTCAAAGCACTAAAAAATAGAGAGACAGAAGCTAAGCTTTTTTCTTGCCCTTATTTATAACTTGAATCAATCCAGAGAAATGTCATCGTTACATACATAGTTTCTCTTTTCCTGTGGCTAAAGGAATTGTCAGTTCAATATGTCTCTAAATTCTGTTATCTTCACACATATAAATGGAACAATTATAAGAGATTACAAGATTAAGAGAAAAATCATAACCAATTAGATCTTGTCAAATTTTGTCATCACACAGGACTTCAGGAAAGCTGCTAAAATGTTAACCTTGACCTTCAGCATGTATTAAAATCAGGGACTATCAGTTGATAATCAGATAAGTGCTCTCTGTGGAAAGAACAGAAGACCTCATCCAGTGAGGGTACTAAAAGCTTGTGAAAATCTGATCCTGGTTTTATCCAGGTTAACAGATGCAAAGTGTTAACCTTTCTTAGAGATGAGATCTGAAACCCTGGAACAAGGGTCAAGATAAATAGGTTCCATTTCTGGCCTAATAGCATATTCCTAATGTCAAATGCTCTCTTTGCTGTGACCTTGTTCCCAAATGTAGAATGAATACCACAGTGTTTCTTTCCCTTGCCTTTTATTCTATCACTGGGACAAAGATGGCTTAGAAAGAGACCAAGACAAAAGTATTTTGGTGTTGGGGTATTTTAAATTGCTGTAACATGAACAGCAATAGTCTGAAGCTCTATATCCTTCATTTTTTTGGTTTTATTTTTTGTCCCTCATATTGTAAGCGTTAAGCTAAATTGATTAACATACACAGATTTTATTTTTAATCAAAAATAGTCTTTTGCTTTAGCTCTTGTACTTTACTCACTGGAAATACTTCTGAAATATGTAACTTAACACCCTCATTGTTCATCCGACTTTTTCTGTGTTCCATAGGATACAAAAGTCTTAAACAATTTAGTCATCGCACTCTCTTAATTCTGAATTTTTTTCACCATATGCCAGTTAATATTTGGGAATGATTTGAATGGTACATACTGAATATATACCAATGTAAAAATGAATCTGCATTGCACTTAGCTGTGGTCTGCTATAATATGCATCATGTCCCCATTCAAGCCTAAATTTCTGATAATTTCATTTTTCATACTGGCCCCAAGAAGGTCATCTTGACATCCAAAATAAAAAGAGGTCTATATGTTACAGTAGAGCGCTATCGCAACATCTCACAAGCTTTCTTGCATCCCCAGACCTCAGTGGTCAGGTCTAACTCCATTACATCAATGCCTGTCTCATATTGTGGTACCCAAAGCCTGCCAGATGTGATCTTACAGTATGAACAGCAGTGCAGAATCACTTTCCCATATCTGCTGGATGCACCCTTGCTAATGCAGTCCAGGGTATGAGACTGCTTTTCCTGGGTCTACTGATGCCTTGGGGACAGTCTAGTGGCCCAAGAGGTCCCAGAGCCATTAGCGCAGAGCAGCTCCCCAGCTGGTCAGCATCAGCCTTTGCTCTTGCTTCCCTGGTGCAGCACTTCACATCCATTGTCATGGGGTTCCTGTCAGGTAATTTGTCTCTGCAGAAGCCCTAACTTCTACTATACTGATCTCTTCCTGAACATTTTGGATCTTCTGTAAGTATGATGAGACAGAAATCTGCACCATTATTCAGGCTATTAATGAAGAACATTAAACTTTATTAGTCTTGGCATTTCTCCTGGATAGAAAGTACAGCTTTCTGGTCACTAGCTGGGCTATGGATCACAATAGCAAGAACAGCAGTCCAAGCCATTTTCACACGGTAGTTTGCTTATCTGGTTCGTGTATCACCAACATGGTGCCAAAGGTACTACGAAAGCTGCATCAAAGGGCTTCCTAAAGTCAGCGTAATCAAGCACAGGCAACTTTGCCTGTCTACAGTTTTGTCATCAAGGCTATCACATTGAATAGGTATGATTTGCACAGTCCTGGATTTTCCCAAACTTGTTAAATAATGAGTCTATGATCTAGAGCCACCTCAGTTCTACAGTTCACATACAGCTGTTAAAATATAAGATGCTACTTATCTGCCATATATGATTATTGTGATATTTCTAAATTAATAATTTCAATTTAAAATAAGAAAGAAGTAAAATAAAGCTGCTATAAATAACTATGACCTCAAAGGGATATGTATACCATTCAAATTCCCCATCAGAGTGTTGAGGTTTGCTTTTATTCATGACCATGTTTATTAGTTCCAATAATTCCGTAATTTTTTTTCACACCTGAGAAGTATTTTGAGTTTGTGAGACCCAGAATTTTAGCATCATGTAGTAAATACATTGAATTAAATATTCAATAAAATTTAGCGTATTGTTACAGAAGTACTGGTGGTGATTTCACCTTGCATGTGATTGAAGAAATAGGCCACATCCAATATACCTCCACATTGCTTCTGCTTATTATATATGTATCTAAGAAGTAAAACTTTTTTTGCTGCTTGAGAACTGGATAAACTTTTGATTTCTTTGTCTGGCCTCAGAATACTGAAATATTGGGTAAATAACTTTTAAAAATATTCTTACTCTTTATACTGCTAATGACTGATTTGTGCCAGAAAACAGAAGAAAAGTATTTGTTTCTAATATTTCACTTTTAACATATTAAAAAAAAACCAACCCAACCTGCTCCATTCACAAAAACTGAAAAATATTAACAGAAATTAATAAGTTGGCAACTAGAAAAATTATGTATATTTCATATACATATATGTATATCTACCAGTCTCCAGGATACCTAGGCAATGGTCACAAGATAATTATATTCTAGCTTGAGATCTTTCCCCTCTCTAAATATGTATCCTATTCAAGAGTGGCTTTTGGCAAAGATATGTTTAAATCATATAGAATCTTGCTTATTAGTTGCTTCATCTTGTAATTAATTAGATAATGACAAAGAACTCCCCTTCTCAAAGTCTCAGGGTTTTTTAGTGTAAGGTCTTGCTAGGATTCAATTTCTTCAGTAGTTACTATCAAATATTAACATGCTATTCAATGCCTTTGAATAAATGAACTTGAACATGTGAAAAGTCCTATTTATTTTATTCTATGTAGCAAATACTGTATATGAGTAATAACCTACCTTGGTTTGGCTAGCAGTGGACCAAGAAGACAAACATCCATTCAAATTTGTCAGTATTTCTAATTGATGAGCCAAGACAAATACAGCCATTGAAAAGAATTTAGCTTCTCTGTAAGTCTGTGTCTATGCGAATATCTCTAAATGTATAGATTTTGAGCAGTTTTCAAACTTTCAAGTATTTTAATAATGTGAGCGAATTGTTTGTTTTGCAATGACACCAACATGTTTTCAGACATTCAACAATTTTACAGTAGCATATCTTTTTTTCTCTCTGATAACTGAACATCTTTTATTGATTCTCTGCCCTCACCACCTCTTTCTTTCTTCTTCCTTTCTCTTTTTCACTCTTTTCTTCTTTTCCCAGGCTAGTATAATCCAGGTTTCTTAGCAGTTGTTCAAAGAGGAAAATAGATTTTCACTGAGAAATTACATTGTGAGTAAAAAGCAGATCTGACGAACTGAAAACCATCCTGCCTTTATCTTTTCCACAATTTCCTACCAGCTATAGAAAAGTGGAATTTTTCATTATCTATCAAGCAAGAAAACCAAGCAAAAATAAAATTCTAAGTAGAACTGAGATACTGGTGTCTATGTATATTAAAAATATAAGACTAGAAGGATTAGAGGTGTACTTCAATGTGTGTGCATAATTCCTATATGTGTGACTGTTGCACTGCTGTCACCTTAGATCTTACCATGAGAAAGATAACATGTCCGCCTCCCTCAGAGATAATTTTTGGACAATCAAAGCTTCTTACTCTGTCCTTCACCCACAATTGTCTCTCATGAGAAATGCAGTAGGAAGAAAGGTTAATTTAATTAACACCCAAATAATATTATTTTTAATATAATATTATTTAAAAATAATATTTTTAATAATAATATTTATAATATTAGGGGTTTTTCACCAGTTTGTCTTCTACATCAACAGATTACTATTTATCTACATTTTCTTGATCATTGAATATTTGCACCATGTTCATGTTTATACTTATATTTTATTTGTCATTACTTTCAGATAGTGCTTTAAATTGTCTAGAAAGGAAGAGGAATCAGGATGAGATGGCATCAAATTTGCAAAATAACATTATGAACAGATGAAGTTACATACTGATTTAAGGATATGTTTAAGACTTCTACAACAAGGGAAATAAAACACTGCTCTGCAGTGTCATAAAAACTGTATTTTGAATTTGTGTTTGTTGCTAGAAATCAGCAGGCTTTGTAAATTTAGTCTGAAATGAATCTCCAAATGTGTTAGGCATCACTTACTTGGAGTTGAGGATGATCAGTTCTGCCACAGCTGGTGCCAACATTCTGTCAGTCAAATTCTTAACTGGGTTGTAAAGAGTGAGCAAAGCAGTTGTTTTTTACTTCCACCTGGAATGAAATACTGTGTCAGTTACTATTTTTCTTCCCTATCTTCCAAGTTCAATAAGACATTTATTACATTATCTTAGCCTGTCACATTAAGGGGTCATCAAAGAACTTACACAAAGGGTGGAAGCATAAAATGTTTCACTCTTTGAATTTCTCCTTCATTGTGTGATACAATATACGTATAAATAAATGCTTTAAACAATAATTTATTTCGTTTATATTTATTCATATATGTATTTATTCCCATAATGTATGCATTTCTAAATGTTGATGCTGAAGAAATTAAAGTTAGAACATCTAGCAGGAGCAAATAGAAGTGTTTCAAAGCACAGTAATTTAATATTGGTATCTAAATAACAGAATTTCATTTTTATTTTGATCTTGAAGTAGCATTTTTTTTTTCCAAATTTCTTCACCTTATTGTGGACTATAGTCTTCAAATTCATGATAAAATTATTTATAAAGCCAAAGGTTTATGAAAAAGTCTCTCAATTTTAAATTGCACTCTATCACCTTTGAAAGGAAATGAAGATAAGGAGCCCTAACTGACTAAAAGAGCAACTAATATAATATAATATAATACAATAATGTAATGTAATATAATGTAATGTAATATAATGCAATATAATATAATGTAATGTAATATAATGCAATATAATATAATGTAATGTAATATAGTATAATATAATATGATATGATATGATATGATATGATATGATATGATATAATATAATACAATATGATATAATATGATATAATATAATATAATATAATATAATATAATATAATATAATATAATATAATATAATATAATATAATATAATATAATATATAAATATCAATCTACAAGAAGATGGGAAAAAGAAGGTTCTGAAAATCCTAGCCCAATCAGTTTAATTTAAGTTCCTGGGAAAAAAATTATGGCATCAGTCTTCATGAAAGCTATTTG
The DNA here is from genome assembly GCA_013397115.1 of Edolisoma coerulescens. NCBI lineage: Eukaryota > Metazoa > Chordata > Aves > Passeriformes > Campephagidae > Edolisoma > Edolisoma coerulescens. Next base: position 107,175 of record VWZW01002093.1, read on the forward strand.
CAGGCAGAAGAAGGACAAGCAGTGGCAGCATGGCAAAGGGCAGATATCTGAAAGGACAGAGATATGCATGAAGATGTGTGGAAAAACACAGTGGGAAAAGCTGTCATTCATTACATCTAGAACAAGTAAATATTCAGTTATTTTTTTATGTCTTGTGACCATATGATATATCTGTCCTTCCAACCAAAAGAAAACCAAACAAACATATTACAGCTCTCAGCTGTATTACAACCCAATGAATGGGTTTCTAGAGCAGGCATAATTTTTCAGAAACTCACTGACTTAAAACAACTTAATAGTGAGCTTGCATGCAATGGTAGCAATATGTACAGAACAGCAATGTTCAGAAAATCATAGGTGGCTTATAAAATTTTAGATCTTTATCCATCAAAATTCCTTGCTGTACAGGATATACAGCTTGTGAAGAAATGATAGGTCATAAAAACACTCTACGAGAAGATGGATTAATAGTATATAGTTAGTTATTCAAAGTGAATATAAATATTGGTTGGAGAGGCACATCTGACAAATTTATAGCCTTTCATTTACAGTCTAAACATCTAGGACAACTAGACTATGTCACATACTGATGTTATTTTATGAATTAATGTTACTTTATTGAGGGCAAATTGAACATCTTTATTTCATCAGAAAAATAACTATGTTCTAAACTATAAAAAACTTCAGTAACACATTTCCTTTCCTCTAATTGTTCAAGTAATTCATTAGTTCAAAACAATTGAAATGATCCTGTAAAATTAATATGCACTGTCCTTAACAGGTGAAAGCTCCTTTTACTATGTTCTAATTCTAATATAAAGAAACAAATTCCTAATCTTAGACATATGTATATAATTCCAGAAAATACAAAGTCTACATTATTCCAGAAATGCTCAGCAGCTGCAGGATTACATGATAAGTAAACTCGTTCTCTCAGAAGCCCTTTTGTAGTTGCTCCTCCAGTACAAGCTTTAGTGGAAGTTGTTTATACATAAGTCCTCTGTTTGGACACATGTAATTTAAAACACTTACAGATTTGACCACAAATAAATATCTAGTACAGGACTGAACAAGGGCTTTTTTTCCCAACTCTTGTAATATTTTTGAATTTTGAATAATTTATTCACAGGCAGAATTCCAAAAGTATTTAAAGACTTTGTCAGAAACCCAACAATCTTTCTAAAAGAAAAGTACAGGCAAGTATAACTATGTCTTCTTAATACTTTTAGACTGCAAGGATAAATAAGTGGAATGTGAAAGGGAGAATTAAATCTCTCCAAAGTGCTTCAATGATAAATCCTCTTTGCTGTATATGTCATCACAAATTGCATCTTGCAAACAATTAATAATTTCCTAACAGAAATTATTCTAATGGTGAATTTCCAAACAGCTCTAGTCCGGAATCCTCCAAGGCAGAGGAGAACAGGAGACTTATGTTAATTAACTAATCACTGAATCATCAGCAGAGGCTAAGAAGTAAAAATCTCTTCTCCTTTGTTACTCCTAACTTGAAATTGGAAAACAAACTTGTGCAGCAGCGTCACAAGATTTTTCTCCCACACTTGAGCTGCTGTAGGGAAACAAACTGGGTACACATTTTCAATTACGGTGAAGCAAATGCTACGTTCTCTCAGAATATCTTTTCATTCTTAAATTTTAAATTAAAATTGATTTCTTTCAATATACTTCATCTTTTCCTATGTCTTTTCTTGGCTTCTCTTCTCCTCTTCTTTCCCAGAACTCAGTTTCCCCTTCTCTTAGTTCCAACTCTGCACATTTCAGCCTCAGCAAACCTATGAGCATTTTCAACAACTTCTTGCCAATCAGCCCAGCAGTTGGTTTTTCTCTTTTCTAATAGGGATGCAGTTGGTGCAAAGTTATTTTTGCCTGTATTTTGCACTTGTTATCAGTTGGGAACAGAAGGAAACATCACTTTGGCTCCTGAATGAAAGCAACAGATAAGCATGATGCTCTGGGCTGTCTGCTACTTCTGTTAGCCGCTAACAGAGCGCTGCGCATTATTGTCTCTCTCTTCTATTATGTATGCTGAAATTCCCTGCTAGCAAGCCAAAACATTTACATTTTCTCAGAAAATGGACTGAGAAAGCCAGATGCCAATATATAGTTGACAGTGTTAGAAAAAGGTTAAGCTTTGGCATTGACATTTACATATATATGTTTCTGGCCACAATTAATTCCAATGTGTTCAATTCAGACCTATGATACTGCTCCACAAAGACACAAGCTAGACATTAAAGCAAAGCTTATGAGGAGAAGTAATATCTCTTATTAGACCAGTTGATAAGAAAAATTGACAATATTCTGGCACAAAAGCCCTTGTTCAAAAAAATATAGCATAGAAGATTTCAGGTATGCTAGATGCCACATTGATATTACATCTTGTTTGAAAATTCCTTTTTAAAATCAAGACATAGTATGAAGTCCTGCATCAGACATCACAGAAAAAACACACCAGTGAGCATTCCTAATGTTTATGTGATACTCATGATTCCTGAAAAAGGGAAAATGGTACACAAGTTATCCTTAGTAGTGCAAGTTAGATTGAAAGGCAAATCATTTATAAAAATTATGTGATATTTTTTACAGAGTTCAGTAAGCTTTTGCTTATTTCTTTGGACAAAAAGGGTGACTACATGAGATGTTGAAAATTTCCCTTTAAAAAAATTAAATCCTTTTTCTATGTCCCTTCATTCACACGTATGGGATATGACCCTACAGTATACAGTCTGTCCATTTTAACAACTCATCCACATTTACAGCTACATAAGCCTTTCTAACTCTGAAATTTAATTTATTCCACATCTTTTACTTGCATTTGTGATTTGCAGATATTTTTATGTGGAGACAGTTCATGTTTCTACTATCTTTTATTATACATATAGAAATGTTATCAAATTAATAGAACAAATAACATCAAATTAATGAAGCAAACTTGTGAACACATATCTTACAAAAAATTTCCATCCCTGAGAATTATACCCTTTAAGAGTAATTTTTGCTTTCCCAGTGATGGAATATTTATGCATTTGAGAGCTTAATTTCTCTCTTTAGTTAAAGATGTCAAAACATTTGTCATTGAATAATTTCCTGCAGATATAGTCATACAATTTAGAAACAAACTAAAACAAGCAAAAAAAAACAGAACAAAAAAAAAAAAGCATGTTTTTAAATGAAACCTTTTTAGTTCTTCAAGGTTTGTGTAAATTATCAATATCATAACTACACTAAAAACATGGTACAGAAAAAGCACAGAAGTTAAAACAATATTAAAATACACTTCATTTCTGCCAGTACTTGAGCACTGTGGTTCTATTTCTAAGTGTATAATATAACTTTTTAACTGACAACACTAACACACACGCAATAAAGAATAGAAACAAAATCTTATTTTCTTTACATGTCACATGAATTTCAGAATTCTTATTCACAGCATCAGTTTATGATACTTGCATTACAGAATACTGCAATCCATGACAGAATTTTCTATTTCCTCTTTATATTATTAATCTCTTCACATTTATAAAAACTATATTTATCAGCAAAAATTCATATATCCATATACCTCTATTCTCCTTGTGGAAAGCGTCATAAGGAACCTGTTTTACCCTATCATGTCTTCAAGAGAGAATAAGTTTATTAGTCTCCTGCTGCCCCCAAAGGTGTTAAGTTCTGTATCATAGTACCTGTTTTACTGGCCTTTCAAAAAAACTTTTTCCAAGCTTTCTTGACCTAACAAAAATATTTCCATCAACTGCAGTAGCTTTTAGGTATGATTGCAATTCTTTACACTACAAGGGATGACATGCTTGAGATAAGAAGAAACTTCACAAAAATACAGGGCAAATGCAGAGACAGCAAATCTCTAACATATCTTCACAGACTGCGAAGTGTTAATAAATACATTGATCCTGACTTCAGAACATAAAATGACTGAGATTCTCACATTCTGATTCATGCCAAGAAAGTAATGGCTTTCCCATGAAAAAATAAAAGCAAAGGCATCTTCTAAAGCATTGTGGAATTATAAGAGCTGATTTCTGAGTACAGATTCTAACATCTCTGCCTGTTCCAAAAGTGTATTAGTTTACTAACTACTTGAAATCATAATCAACTATGGGTTTATAGAGAAGGATTTTGATTATGTTTTTAAATATTTTGTCATAATAATGCAGGAGTCCTAATTATAAATATTTCCTGCCTGTTGTGGCAAGATGTTGGGGAAGAGATCTGCAGGGGTGGTTTCTGCAAGAGTGGGGACTTTCACAACATGGGACAGAGAAAGTTCCAGGCAGCTCCAGAATGGATCCACTGCAGGACATAGCTTTATGCATCAACAAAGATGATGCTTCTTCTCTGATAACATATCTTGGAAAGCGCAAAATATACCGTGTAGCAGTTGTTAGAGACAAGAATGACAAAAAATCTGAGAGAAACAGCTTACAGATTGTAAGATCAGAGGAGGAGGAAGGAAGATGTGCTCCAGGCACTGGAGCAGAGACTCCTCTGCAGCCCATGAAGACCATGGTGAATCAGACTGTCCCCCTGCAGCCCATGGAAGACCACATTGGAGTAGATATCAACATTACAGGCCACAGATGACTCCACAATACAGAAAAACATGCGCTAAAGGAAGCTACAGATTGTGGAAAGTCCACACAGGAGAACATGGAGAGGAGCCCAAGTGGCGTATTTTCTCACAAGATCTACAGTCTATGGGGGACTCATGCTGGAGCAGTCTGTTCCTGAAGGACTGTACACCATGGAAATTACCCATGCTGGAGCATGTTATAAATGCAGGATGTTAGGTGAAGTGAAATACTTAAATCTCCTTGGGGTTCACCATGTTCTTATTTAACTAGAACTATAAAGTAATTATTTCATTCAACTTCACAGTTACAGTGTTTTTTCTAAAAAGGTACAAATTTTCCACACATTTTTTTTTTTATCTTAAATACATAATTATTAATCTGGACCTTGCTGGTTTATTTTATTTATCTAATTTTAACCAGGTAGCTTTCTAGTGTGGTATAGTTCTGTCCCCATAAAGAGTGTAGAGACATTAACAGATGACAAGAATTTTCAATCTTATTTTCTCTTCCTGTTCTGATAAGGAGGGGAAGTGAGCGAGTGGCTGGGTGGGGATGTGGCAGCACCCCAAGGTCAACTACCACAACTGTCAACCCTTTGATGTGAGTGCTGCAAGAGTTGGTAACTTCCCTTTCTGAGAGTACATAGAGGTAATGCTTGTGTGCATTTCTCTCTGAGTAGGTCACGACACCAAGGGAGGCTGTATGTGTTCTGCTCCAGGTCTTAAATATTGAAAGGATTTTATTATCTGAAATACACCCAGATAATTCAAACAAAACTGAGCTAAGTTTTGTCACTTCTTGTCAAGAAATGATTTATTCTGACCATAAAATCTAGAAGCTGAAAAATAATTTTCACATTATGTCACTTCAAGACCCCCATCTATACATTTTGCTGTAAAGAAAATTAAAAAGTTGGCAAAAGTCTTCCAAACTCCCCATCAGGCCGATCAGAGAAAATTTTCTACTTGAGTAAAAATCTGGTGATCAGCATGACCTTGATTATGTCAGCAGATAGAAATATTTTGTAAGTGTCTTTTTATCTATTTTTTCTTCCAGTCTATAGTTGCAGCTATAGCCTCTGATTCTTCAGAGGAAGAGCTGAAAAAATATATCTAGCCAATTACTCATCAAGACAATATACTCCTTCACTTTGCTGATGACTGGCTAAAGCTTTGAAGCATGAAATTTGATTTTGTTACTGGTTTAATGTATAGATGCAAGTACAAAGAACATTAAAATGTCAATGCATTAAATTTTGTTTTCCCCAGTCATTTTGAAAGATGATGACGATGAGCAGGAGGAGGAGGAGGAGGAGGAAAAAAATAGGAAATCAGAGATTTAAATATATCACAGTCCAAATGAACCAAAGCAGTCCTATATTCATTAAAACCATGCACAGAGGTCATAAAATTTTCTGGACTGAAGTATACGTTTGAAGTAGCTGTGTTATCAAAGGATTGAAAGTTGCAGTACTCTGACAATATTTAAATATCTCAACTAGAACATTTTTTTCTAATTCTAATACTATACACGTCTAAAAAATGAGTCTCAATAAGTGGTTTTATGTCATAATTTTGTCTTCAAAGCTAAACAGCTGTCCTCTCCTTTCAATTACCGTAGTGTGCATATACATGGATATTCATGTAGAATTTGTCCCTCAATCATCTCTCTGATTAAGCTAGACAACTTAATCTTCAGAGGTCTTGAATTTTAAAGGTCGTTTGATTCTATTTTCAGAATGAAAGCTCTGTCTTCCACCCCTGGCAAACAGATCTATCCTTAAAACTCATGGCTGAGTGAATAATCATCATTCATGTATGCTGCAGTTGGGTATTTCTTAAATAAATTGTCCTATTTTTTAATATGGAGACATGTAGAAATTAATGAATATGGCAGGAAAACGACAGAAAAGACTGGAAACTGCTAGCTATTAAAAGAAAATACAATTTTACTTCATTTTGATACTACAGACCCTTATTATTACAATCATAATGATCCAACAACAATCAAAATACTTATAATTACTTCTCAGAGTAAGAAGGAGTGAATCCAGAAATTTCTCAACCAATCTTAAGCTGTAACCTTAGAGCCAGATTCAGAGTTTATAACAAATGAAGTCTGTGAAAGATAAAATAGATAAGATAGCTGCTGAGACCATGAATACTTCCAAATGAGAGAGAAAAGGAAATTAAAGAAAAAAGGAAAAATGTAACTTCACATACAGTTTCAGCATACTGCCAAAGCCCTACTTAGATATTTGTTTGCTAATGTGATTTTTAAGATCATGTTCATTAAATTTAAAAATGAACAAATAAACAAAAGAAACTCCAACAACAAAAACCACCACAACGTGTAAGTTACTTCCAGAGGTGAGAAAGAAGGTACAATAGTGCACTTGGAGGAACTGGTTGAACAAACTGTCTTCTGATGTGCTGGTATGTAGTATCATGACATGAGGACAGCTGGTGATGAATTCTCAGACAAAACTTACTGTAAAAGTTTTTCTATCACAAAGCCCTAGAATCATGAATAATTTAGGCAGGAAGGGAACATAGGAGTGATTTTTCTAGTCCAGTTCTCCGCTTAAAGCAGAGACAACCACAATTGGATTGCATGTTGTCAAGTTTGGAATGGAGGAAATAAAAAGAAGGAACTCCAGAGAACCCAGTTCACAGAGTCTGATTACCAGAAAAGTCATATATTTAGTAGGGTTTTCTAGATCTTACTAGAAGCTGTTACCCTGTAAACCCTAGCAAACACAGCTTAATAAGGGAGAGAGAGATACCACTAAACCTAAAATTGCAATTAAATTTTGAAAGCTGGTGTTTTTTTTCTTTTTTAAAGGTAAAAACGATAAAAGTTACATCTTTGATTTAAAAATTGAATGACGCATTACCTCTCGAAATCTCCTATGCAGTGCTGACTGCTTGTTGTAAAGAGAATCACGTTTTCTATTTTTGTCTGCTACCAAATAAAGCACATACTCTTTTTCCTCTATGTCTTCATGTGTGAGGAGCAAAGGATCTATCTGGTATGTGGTATATGAATATGTATTCTTTTGAGGCCTATGTAAAATCCAAGCAGGAAGAAATTTACAGTAAGGAATAATAACATATATGCATATATATAAAATTATATCCATTACTATGGCAAAAATATTAATTAAAAGGTTTTTTTAAGAAGACTGCCAGACATTGACGGAGAATGTGGATACTGAAAAAGCTTCAGCAGAGAATTTCTTTGGCTCTCTGTAGCATTTTGTGAGAGTTCTGTCTTTCCCGTGCAAACTATCTCAGACTATGTTACGGCTTTGTAAACTTCTTGCACCTGCAGGTTGTTTGCCTGATTGTTACGGTTTTGACTAGGAAAATATTTAGAAATGGGTGTCTTAGAATTTGACCAGTCCCTTCAAGGGATGGATGGCCAGATGGCCAATTGCCTTATGCCACTTAACACACCTTTTGTGAACTAGTGTATAAAAACCCTTGGAAATTATTAAAGTTGCTTCCTTTCATCTCTGATCCTGGGATTCTGCATTTTTCTTATTTCGTTGTTTGACTCAGCCACGACAGGAGAAGAATATAATAATTGTAAGGCAAGTAAGATGACTAAAAAGTTAGTCTCAGTAAATATCACTGATGATTCCTTGTGACATCATTTTTACTTAACAGTGATTCTGTTTAGTCCTAAAAAGCAGTCAGTTGATGCATATATTCAAATGTTCTAACAGATGATGTTATCTCAAATTTGGTTGCATAAATTTAAGATAGATACTTCAGATAACCAACTTTTTTTTATATTTTATGATCTAAATGAAGATATAGCTCATCAAACTGGCAAGTTTTCAGAAATTCAAGTGATAATGATATAAAGCATCAGACCTTGACCTGATGAAACTCACACAGCTGCAGCTCCAAAATGTCTGGCAATCATTTCTTGGCCTCTAGACATTTGTTAAAGCAAGATAAAATCAGCATGGGTCAAGGCAAATCCAGCAGATCCTAAAACTCTGTGCTGTTGGATTGATCTAAGACTTTCTATCAACCAACACTGTCAAAAATAATACTTACTAAGTTTTGGGATTTGAAGAAAAAAATGTTTTAGGCTTTAGAAGTTCTAAACTCTTAATTTATTCATTTCGGGTTATTTGGCTTCAAACAAATAATGTGTTTGGGTTTTCTGGGATTTCCTATTTTGGGATTGTGCTTAAAGTTTCATATAAAATTCAACTCCTGTACTTCTGAAAATATAGGCCAAGATAATCCTAACAAGTAACCTTAGTGAATGCCAGGGAAAGAGTCCAAGTTCATTGTGCAAGGATAAAATCATTAAGAACTTTCCTGTTCTCCTGAATATGTTGTTCATCATCCACTCACTATTCATCCACACCAATTCAATACAATCTGCTTACCATTCTTTAGTTTATAAAGTATGTGTCTGAAATGTACTAGTGCAATCTAGCCAAATGTATCAGGTGTGCTCCAACTCCCATTTTGCTTGATAAATATTGTGAAAGGATTGTTCAGTAGAAAAGAAAGACATTATCAAGAACGGATATGATTACTGATACATTCTGATTTGATTTCAGAAATCCTTCACCATTCATCTGTAGTCCCTGGATAAAGAATGGTTATGCTATTAAAAAAATTTGAAACAGTAGCATAAATCCATTTTCAAAAATCACATAGATGGATCTCATTTTTAAGCTTCACACATCACTGATTATTTTTGTCACATCTCCAGAAAAAATACAGAAATCCAGATAAAAGATCTGCAATTTATAAATTTAAGACAATCTTTCTTACCCTTCCTTATGAAACAAATCTACTTTAACAGAAGTTATGATTGCAAAGATTCTAATTTATTCAATAACCTTAGGCATAAAGGTCTCTGGCCTATTTCTAGCATTCTTTTGTATTAGATATCCTACTTTCTCTGTTTTTGTGAATGAATCTGGGAATCTAAACTGGCTATTGGAAACACATACAAAGACTGTCAAAAGCTACAGTAGTTTATATCAGGAATCAGAACAGCGGCTATCTGCTTCCAAGAACTAGGGAATGGTGAATGTGTTACCCATGCAGAAGCTACATTGAAGCTGTGATCTGGAGTAATGCCTGTTCAAATACATTGTATGCATTCTATCACCAGGGAGCTAACAACTAGACTTGCTTTGCATGCAGTCCTTTATAATTTACCTTGAATATAAAAATTATGCTGAAAAGGACTAGAAAAGATAATTTCCTCCTAAACCAAAAACGTTCTCTCACAGTATTACATGAAGAGTAGGTTTACTTTAGTGACACTTTCTTCCTTGTCAATGATAAAGTATTGATGAAGTGTTTACAGTCATCCCATCATTATGGGTCTGTGTTTGACCCTGGTTACACTCACCAGGCCCAATCCTGACACCCACCTGCAGTCTGACATGACAGCCTGAACTCAGCCTGCCCTCATCCCCACAGAACTGGGTGATGTCCTGCTCTGTTTCTACCCTATGGAATCTCCACCACCCCTGGCCTCAAGAGATCCGCTATCCCACATAACACCCTGAAATATATAGTGGAAAGATAGGTCATAGGAACACAAGCCAGATCACATTTAACACAGTTAACACCTTTATTAATTACCTGGATGACAGAAAATTCTCAAGGCAGATCCCATCAAAGTATATACAAATCTGAAGGGAGAGTGTAAACGTGATGGAATCAGGCTCTTTTCAGAGGTGTCTAGTGACAAGATCAGACAAAATGAGCAGAAACTGAAACATAGGAGGGTCTTTCTGAACACAAACAACTCCTATCTCCTTGTTGGAAGTAACTAACCTCTGAAAAAGGTAGCACAGAAAGATTGTTGGATCTTTGTCCTTGGACATACTCAAAAGCCATTCTGGACATATGCCTTGGAAACCTGGTCTAGGTGACCCTGCATGAACAGGGCTTGTGGACTAGGTGTAATCCAGAGGTTCATTCCAGTTTCAACATTTCCTTATGCCTGCTGGCTGAATCCTCATTACGCAGGAACAGTTTTTGACATCATAACTTCCACTCATTGCCTTGATTTCTTCTATCCTAAAGGAAGAGCTAGTTCTCAGTCTTATGGTTCTCCTAACATGGTAGGTGTTATAAATTGTTTTCAAAATCTTCTTGGTTTTCAAAACCTTCTTTATGGCTTCAGTTGATAATAAACTGATCAAAAGCATTTAAAGCCATTTATATAGCAAGTGGAGAACTTGCGGTGATGCACATTGAGTAGTCAGTAGGCTTAGATGAATAGCCACAAACACCAGATCCTACTGTTCCTTGTTTAGGAACATACAGCAAAATGTCTTGAGATATTTTATTGGTTTGATTTAGAAGATGGGAGATTATTGCAAGATACAGAGTCCAGATAATCTGGTTTGTTGTTAGTGTGAGGCTGACATTCTTAATATAGGTTTACTAAGCCAAGAAATTATCTGAAAAAAACACAAATGAAATATTTTTATTTTATTTTATTTTTTTAATAATGGATGAGGGAACAAAAAGGAGATAAAACCTCGTCAGACATAATAAAATCTAGTCAACAGATAATATAGTATTAGATTTTATAGGCTTGCAGGCACTCAGGTACTAAGATTCAGTATTAAACCTAGTTTTGTATCTAATGTAATTCTTTAGGAGTATTTTCAATGCATAATCTAATTATCAATGTTATCATGCTATTACAGATATTTGCATTTGAACATGCAGAAAAAATAATGTGAGAAGTCAAATATCTCCCCTAAATAGAGAAACTACAACTGAAACAGTTTAAAGAGGTGCAATATTTCTCCTCCCTTTTTTTGACGGTGGTACTTTAATTAATGAAAAAGCTGAATGTTGATTCAATGAATTCAGTCATTTCTCATCTATCATAATGTACTCTTTGTAATCCAGGTAGCAGATAATTACATCTTTTTATTTAATATAGAAGATTGGTATAAATCTTAGTATAAATTTTTAGTATACTTGAAGATCATCCTTACATATTGCATACTCTTTTTTGCTTACACAATCATAAACCAAAGAGTAAACACAGAGTTCTGACTAAATTCAGATACTCAACAAAGAAACTGGGACTATATTGTACCATATTAGATCTTAAAAAGCACACTTGCCCTAGGCTTTTCCACAATCTATAAATTCTATATCTTACACAATGCAAAACTCAGCCTTCTGTGTTGAACATTATCTTCTTAAACTGTTTCATTTCTGAACACATTAAATTACAAGTAATAAAGAAATCAAACCTGATTTTTTTTCCCCCAAAGCAATTCAAATGTAATTCCGCTTGTTAAGTACAACTCAAATCTTCTTCACTACATAAAACTAAAAAAAAAATATTCCTCAGAGTCTTAGTCTCAAAGCATTTTATACGGAACAAATATAGGATTTGCTCAAATTTTCATCATAAATCAGATTCCCATGCAATTTCCTTCTTCTCGCTCCTATAAAACTGTTATCAGATCCTACAACATGCCTACATAGTTAGTTGTACCACTGAAATTAAAGAAGAGTCAGCCAGGACTTTTTAAACCTAATCATATTAGTTACATTTTCAGAACCTCTCTCACAACTTTCAGAATCCTGGCATCCAAAAATGGTTAATCTAAAGGAGGGTGAGGAGCCGTGGAGGGAACAAAACTAAACCAAACCAGATCAAGACAAGCCAAACCCAAACTACCACTCTTCCACAAACAGATTCTTCTGTACTTTTATCTGTTATTCCAGCTTCATTCACCTCAGTAATGAGGCTATCTATATACATAACTTTTTAGCCCTTAATCATCTGTCACCTAACAATGGCTTTACTTTTGCATTTCTGTCTTGAGAAAATACACATATTTTTGATTTCTTTCAAATTAAATATTTTATTTGTTCATAAGGCAAAAAATTGTCTGCATATATTAGCCAGGTCATATGGGAAAACACTCAAGACCCCCTTTATTCCAGTTGTCACAAGAAAATAGAAAAAAGTCAAACTTCATAATCAATATCCTTTACCAGCTTATTTTTGTTCTTGTAATTGTTATCATTGCTACTACTACTATTATTTCCAATACACAGTTTTTTAAAGAAACCAGTACATGTGCAATAAACTTTTTTCCTTTGAGATTTCATAATGACACTTAGTTCAAGTTGAACCTGTAGTTCAGTATACATGATTTCCACCAGGTTTGGTGTAAGGCCACAGGCTCTCTACTGATCTTGCAGTGCAGAGTCTCATAACCTTGATGTACCTGCCCAAGCCTACACTTGTTTTAAGTTGCCTTAACAAGTGTCTGATGCCCAAGTGACCGTTGTCAGAAAACTGTATTTCTGATGAAGAACTGATCAAGTTTACAAAAGTAACTGGTTGGTCCAAGCAGAGTGCAGTCTTATCTGTGATCTAGTATTACTACAAAGCACTCACAAGCATATGAGAGAACTACTTCAGGTGTCTCACATATTTTAAATTTGTCTTAGTCGTTCTTTGACCAGGTTTACTAACATGGTGCTCATTTACATTTAATTTACTTCTTTTCTGTCTCAAGTTATCTCCAGCTATCTCCACTTATCTCAAATATTACTGTCTCAGTCACATCCCTATGCCTACTTTGTTCCAGAATACTTGCATCTAAAAAGGAAGAGAGAAGGGATCTTTAACAATGCAATTCATTATTTTTCGTTGGTATGATTAAGCTCCATTTAATGAGTGATTCTTTCTTGAGACTTATTTGGGACTGCATTCTAAAATTCTCACAAAAACAAGTCATTAAAAAAAGCAAACACCTCTTGATAAACACTCCCTTCTAAAAAGAAAAAAATTGAAGTGGGATAAAATATTGGAAACAAACCAGAACCTAATTATAGAACCTTAGGGAGTAACAGGATCAGTATAGCAGTTTCCAAAAAAACCCAGTAATATATAGCAAAATACACAGCAGCAGTAGCTCATATTTAAGAAGTAATTCAACAACAGAATGAAAAAAATGAAGATAATTTGTCAACATTTGGGACACAGTGCTGTCAGCAAACACACAAAACATGTTAGCTGTTGTTTTCCCCACTCCTAAGAAAAGAGCTACTGAACTTCAGTTATTTGATGTTAAAAGCTACTATTATCTATTCAAATTAGGCCAAGAAGGATTGAAAATTATTCCTGTTTTCACCAGCTTGAAGGAATCAATGAAGTGGTTCTTGTGAGTTCAAAGAAATTGCAATTGCACCACTTTGCTAACAGACCTATTAAATTCCTGGTATGAATGCAAATTCATTGTGTCTTTTGTATAAAAATAGTTTTGATGAATGTTTAGCCTAGACTTTGAAAAACAATGTCAGGGAGGAGTTCTGGCTGCTCCCCACAGCGGGGCAGCCAGGAGCAAAGGGTGAATGCAAGCCTGTAGGGTAATGCCATCCCATGATGTTGATCCAGAGCACAGATGCAGCAAGTCAGGGTCCGGATCAGACACAGAAATTAACTACTGGGGTAAGGTAGGGCTGAGAGCAGGACTGAAAACTGTGTCCAAGGATTCATGTTGGGTCATGACTGAGGCGATATGACCCTGGGCACAGGCACAGGCACAGTAGTGATCTGTTACAAGGCTCAGAAAAGTGAGGCAGAAACAGACTTTGCTGGAAAAGAGTTCCCCAGAGAGGAAGGGCATCCCAAACTTCTGGCTTCTCATCAGTGATGGAGGCAAGCTTTGACTAAATACTTTCATTCATTCCACTTAGCGCCTTAACTGATTCCACTGAGCACCCTAACTCAGCCCAGTGAGCGTTTAGGAAGGGGGCTGTAATCAGGATCCTTACAGAGAGGTCAAGAAAAAAATGTCATCTGTCAATCATTTCCAGGAAAGCTTTTTTGATTTCACTCCACTTAGGTAAAATTTCATCTGAATGTTATTTGAGCTAGTTACTTAGCTAATTTCTAGATTAAAAGAGTGAGTTTATTTATGGAATTGTGAGTATTGAACTTTAAGAATATGTACAAAAACTAAGGAATGTAATTTTTGCCATTGGATTATTAATACTTATTCCTGGTATTTTAAAATTATAGCTCCTTCAGTCATCTTGAAAAATACTGCATAGTTTTTCCATGCTTATTCATTCAGCCATATCCTAATTCTGCAAAAACTCATTGACATGCTCTGTTTCTCAGTGCAGAAAGTGATGTCCATGGTTTTCATCTACAAAGGTTAATTTAAGTTATAAATCTAAAAATAACTACACACAACTAGATATATATGTTTATAGGAAAAGCATATTTGAAATCTGCATTTAGGGCTTTTTTGTTATTTTTCATGTCTTTGAAATCTATGTCTTGTAACAACTATTATCTTAAGTAATGATTTCAGGAATGTTTTGCTCTTTTTTCACTTTTATTGTCCTATTTGAAAATTTTTATGCCAAAACTAAAAACTGAGATAGAATTTTAAAATATTGTTTTATTTTAAGATTCTTGGTGAGGTCTTCAAAATAATAACTTGGGGGTAACTTTGAACAATAGGTTTCATTTTTACTGTGTTGCTTACATTATAGGTATTTCATACTGAGATTCTGTATAAAGATCTGTATTATGCGCTCCTATGATATGAGATAGGATGTCTTAAAAAATCCATGAAGTGGTTACTTACCATCTCCTGATATTTTTGTCACAAAACCTATTTGAATATACTTTTTAAAGTATAAAAAAGTGCCTTTTCTAAATCTGAACTAAAAAAAAAGAGAGCTTTAGGTGAAATGTGTGGCCCCACTACACCATTATAGAAACTAGTTTATGTGCTCTAGTGTACTGCTGCAGTGCTCTGTGGAGGGAGCAGTGTCATGGTGTAAAGAAACAGAATTCAAAGATCATCCAGTGTTGATATAGGTTACAGGGTGGAAAAGACAGCATAGACAGATACAAGGCTACAACAGACTTGAAATAACTTAGTAGCTGAGTAATTGTTTTGTCAAAAATCCAGAAAACCATAAATGACGGCAGGGTCCAAGTACAGAGTCATGTGATTAGCATTTTTCCACCAGCAACATTTTTAGCTAAATTATTAAAAGGCAGTCAAAGATAAAGACATCTGAAGAGTGTGAAGTGGCTGATACATGGGTAATGCTGCAAGAAAAAATTATCTCTGCTGGTGACACACAAAGCTGGTGCATGAACAAGTAGGAAATTCAGTAATAAGGGTTGTCAATACAACACATTCTCCAAACAATACAATCAATAGGACAAAAAAAAGTTAAACACTGGCAGCACAAACTGATTTTGCACCTTTCAGCCTCAGGAATTATGCCTCTCTTAGGACAAACAGGCAAAATTTCTTCCTAGACATTTTGGAAGTACTACCATTCCATATGCTTGTGATCTCTAACAAAAACTTAATGCTGGGAAAAGCAGATAACCTTCTCAGGTAATAAAAGGATATTTTTCACCCAAATAGGCAACCAATTAATAAGCTAGAAGGTTAAGAAGAAGGAGATGAGAAAATGCAGAGAACTAGCAATATATTTAGTAAGTATAGAATAGTATGCCAGTCAGTCTCTGCAGGAAATTACTTATCTTTGCCACTAATTCACAGTACTGTGAATGAAAGGTATCTTACTGAAAAATTTCACTTTAGGCAGAGGACCTTTATCCCACCCAGTCATGCAATTGTGGACCAGTTTAGGATACTCATATATCACTTGTATTTTCCACAGCCTTTTTTGTTATCTGAGGAATCCTGTTGAGCTTTCCCAGAATGCACTGTCATGACAAGTAGCCTTAGCTTGTGGCTCTCTTGATTCGTAAAGAACAAATTTTGATCCAAATTGCACCTGTTGTTTGTTTTGGGGGCTCATTGTAGTAAACTAAGAAAGGAGTGTGGAATTTCCCTGCATTTATAGTTTTCTGATATTTTATTTTGTTCTTCTCGGACATACTCATCATATTCTGCAGCAAACAAAAGTTCAGAGTCCACTAGTTTTGCCTTTTTGTTGGAATGAATTAGGTGTCAACATGTTCTTATCTGGAACTAGGATAAAAAATTAAAGAAAATTCCTGTATACTGAGACCATGGTTATTTATTACTTGTATTGGAATATCTCATCTTCATTGAGAGTTTCTGTAATCCATGGATATTTATTGCCACTTATATTAAAAGCATTTTCTTGCTTATAATTATTATGTGCTTTACTGATTCAAGTCAGTTTTGGCTGAGTTAAAAACGAATCAGTTTCATATGGAAATAAGTTTTTAATCTATTATTTCCCTTCTGAATTCTGCAAGTGAATTAAATAGTCAAAAAAATTCTTAGTTGATTACGATTTCAACTAAAAAAATATAGAAGTATTTTTTCTCATTTTCTTAAGTAGGGAAAACACTAAACTACTTTCCTAAAGGATACAGAAAAGTACAACAGCACACTGCAGCAAAACATGAACATTTTCAATAACCAAAACATTTTGAAATTAAAAGAAAACTTGGATACAAATTAATGTTTACAAAGTACAGAACTTTCAACTGTAATGCCTGTGTAGCAGTAACATTGTAGGTGAAGAAAGGTCTCAGAATGGACGGGGGCATGAATGCAGGAGAGACTAACAAGGAGATATAGTAAATAAAAAAATTAGAATCTATTTCAACAAGGCATTACAGTTTAAGTGATCCTTGGCTGCCATACAAGGTCCTTTTACTGAGAAAAAAAGAAATGGGGAAAAGAAAATAAGGCCCAGCAGCCAATGAAATGGAGACTTGGGACATAATTCCTGGAAGATTGTTAGCCTAGCTTTGTTCATTCTTGGAAGAGATGATGAAAATCAGTATGTGCCTAAACTCCAAAATTAGACTTGAATAGACTGGAGAATACTGCAGTTCTGTTGTGGGTGAATGAGATCTAGTTGAAATGACAAACAGGAAGCACTCATTTAGAAACAAAAAACTCGCTGTACTTTCTCATTAAGAAGAGCTGCATGCGATGATATTCAGTGTCATTGCACTACCCTGAATGATGCCCAAGCAGGACACTTTTTCCCTGACTGTGATGAGAAACTGAATTCTGAATAATGGTTTGCAAACCCAAAATAAGATAAGGGATAAGGCTTTAATGAGACCTTTCAAATTGATCTCTTTAAAAATTTACATTTAAACAATTTCATAATTTTGAAAATGGTGCAAAAATAGCTTAAGATTGAAATGTAGCCCTTAGAGGCCAGAAAGTTACAACAAATCTTTTATTTATGAAAAAAATGAAACGAAGTAGTTTGATATTCCTTTTTTTTTCCTTAAATGCTGAAATAAACATGCTTGGAATGCATCTATCCTATCAGCATTGGCAATAAGACATATTTTAATGCAGATTAGAGGCCTAAAGCTCACGTAAAGTCAAAGCCATCTTTTCTGCTGAAGGGACCTGACTATTCAGCATTATAGTTTCCTGTCTTGGAGTCTACAACACTCTTTCCATGTAGCAAAAATGCCTGATGTAGAATAACTTTAAGTACTGTAGTCCTTCTTGAGAATTAATAGTTGCTTAAATAAATCACATTATTTAAGTAGGCTTGGATTGGAAAATTCCTAGGACAAGATGGAAGATCAAAATCTGAAATTTTCAAGGAAAAGCCTGTTAAAAAAATTCAATGAAAGGACTTGTTATCATGCTGAAAAAATAAATAAACAAGGATGAGGCAGAGTATGTATTAAACAAAGGAAAAAATACTTCTATGCATGCTTCCCTGACAGAGAATCCCTGGAGAGAGCTATGCTACATTTCAGGGTTTCCTACGAACATGCTTGATTGCTCAGTCTGCTATCATCTGTGTGGGCTGCATTCCAGATGAGAACATGTGGGAAAGCACAGTGTCTAAGCTTCATGTTAGTCAGGGAAGTTATCCAAATGTTTGAAACTGATAACTGGGAGCAGGGCCAGCAAATTCTTGGCATTTGATATGTGGCTAGGTTTTTGGGGAACTGAGCCAAGGAAATCCTTATAGGACTCATAGAAAAAATCTACTGATTGTGTTCTAAATAATGCTCTTACTGTACTCTTGAGATATGGTAAGGATGGGTGAATTCAGCAGTCCTTGTCTTAGTGCAACTGCCATGAATTTTTATGAAAGTTTTATCTAATGGAAAATTCAGACTAATCTCTCATTGCTGTTTTGAATGTAATATACTGAGTGAGGATGTCTTCCTGTTGAGGATTTTTGATAATACCTTCTTTTTCAGAAAAAAAACCCCACATAGTTATTGGGGTAAAATGAATAGAGGCAAAATTTCCTTTTTAAAACAACAAGTGCACTATTGTGTAAAAAAACTTTTACTTTCTGTACAACATAATTTCTATACTTTACTCAAGTATTACTGTTAAGATCTACCGACTCTTGCAATTGATTTGAAAATTGGGAAAGGAGGAAAGCTATATGTTAGTATAAATAGTCCTATCTGGTTTCAACTTTTTTGGTATTCTTTTATTATCCCCCATAATATACTGTACTATGAAGACCCTTCTATTAGCATCAAAAAGGTAGTATAAGTACTGTCATTGGAATTCCTTTCCCTTCCCTTCCCTTCCCTTCCCTTCCCTTCCCTTCCCTTCCCAAACCTTCCCAAACCTTCCCAAACCTTCCCAAACCTTCCCTTCCTTTCTTTAATTATTTAAGGAGTTAATTTATGTGTGTTTTATAGTTATGACTTTTGTGGATGATCTATACAGAAAGGATTCATATGTAATGCATTTTAATGTATAAGATACCAATTACGGCCAAAGTCTTCATGGGAAAAAGCAGGTCATGTGGACCTTCCAAGTTCAAATATATTCAGAATATGTAGAAAAAAATACAGGTAAGATTTTTAGTTTGCTGTCCTTAATTAGTCCTGACATTTTACTCCAAATAGATCTAACTTCCCCTATCAAACACTACATTTCTTTAATCATACCATAGCTATAAACAATTTAGTAAATCTCTAAGTTTTGATTCCATTTCCTTCTTCATGCACAGATTAATTAGGTGTATACCAGCACATGAAATATATTTTATCTTCCCTGTAGAATCTTTTTCTAATACACTGATTTCTAAGTAGAAGAAAACTGCTCCATTGATATTAATTTTACACTTTTTCACAGTAAATATTATTTACTGTAATACATAATGAAATCCAACAATGCAGCTCAGGAGTAACATTAACTGACAGATATGCACTAACAGCATTTTCATTATAGAAATGTCAACACTTTACCTCTTACAAGAGAAATCAACAGCTGACTAACAACAATCACCTGCTTTTACTAGCCATTCTTGGAATTTCGGAACTTTCTCTGCTTATAATATATCTGCTCTACTTAATAATATTAGCTATAATTTTGAAAATAAGGCCTGACTGGTTATTTTGGTGGCTACAGATAATTTATATAGCTTGCTCTATGGAGAACAAATAATGAAATTTCAATTTATGTGCTTAAAACTGTATAAAAATACAGGCTGAAGAATGAATAATAGAAGTGGGAATAGATTATGAAGTTATTTGACATTGACCTACCTGGAAAATCTTATTAATGCAAATATGTTTAATCTTTTTTTTTTTTCTGACTGACGGTGTCAGAAAGTAAATCTTAGGTGAACACTGCTATTACATATTCCTGCTCTCTAATCTTTGTTGAATCACTAAGTTCAAAAACCACTGACCCTGCAAAGATGCAGGTCAAGCTGCTTTTCTGAGAGCAGTTGATAAAAGAAATTCAATTATGTTAGAGATAAGAGCCTACATTTTTCATACTACATTAATAGGGCCACTAAGAACACAATTCCAAGGGCTAGTAAATATGACTTCTGAGTCTACCAGTCATAAATATAGAACTATTTGTACACATATCCTAAAAAGTTTTTCCTTTTTTCTAGGAATACTAAACTTCGTTTGAGCAATAAGCAGTTAGAATATAGAAACAACCTCAGCTTTTCCAAATTGCCTCATCATACCTTGGTGCTTATATTCTTTTTCTATAAGAGAACACTTGCAGTTATTAATAAATGTATATGTGTTCCCTGGTCACTCAAGCAGAAAAGAAAAATCCTGTGGATGGGCAGACACACAGATTAATTTTGAGAAGAAGATTTTACGTTTCTACAGAGCTTATTATCTACAATTGTTTTAAAAATCATAACTTTTAGTACCTCATCTGGGAAAGAAATGCAGCAAACTCTAAGGTGAAAGACATAAATTGCTTTGCCACTAGGAAGTATCACTATATAGTATTAAGGATAGGAGATAAATTTTTAAAAACATCAATTTAATTGAAAATACTTTGCAAATTCACAGAAGAAAAAAATGTGAATGGTTTGTTGAGATTTAACCTAAGCCCTAATTTTTTTCTTGGTTCCCAGAGGAAAGAAAAGTTCGGGGATTTGATTAATTGCTCTTACCAGATAAAAAATAAGTAGTACAGTTTTAATGATGAGACTCTCTATTCAAGATCCAGATTTTAACATACCCAATCTGGAGAAGGCCAGTCAACACAAGAGGATATATTTGCAGTAAATTATACTATTTTCACAAATGGTGAGAAGACAGAAATTGCATATTTCACTTGCCTAAGTCTTGTCTTTAAATGCCTTGGCTTTACAATCCAGAATTTTGTGTTTCAGTGAAATGAAGCTTCTATCACAGTATTTAGATCTTCATCTTATTTGACTCTGGTTTTGTCTCTAAATTGTGCTCTTTCCCCAGTGATTTAACACAAAGAAGAACACGTTGCATCATTTTGTATTGATTTCAATACAAATTACTCTCAATACAAGTTATTTTGAACTACTGAGTTCAATGGTTCCAGATTACTACCCACTGCTGGTTGTCCAGGTTGGCAGTAGTGAGGTTGATATGGGGAGTACCAGAGAAATTAAAAAAGGCTTCAAGGCTCTTAGTTGTCTGGTTGAAGGGAGAGGACCACAGATGATGCTCTCCTTGATTCCTTGATAGGAGGGATGAATGCCAAAAGGAATAGAAAAACCCATGTGATCACTAAGTGGCTTAAAGAAAGTTTTTTGATTATGGGGCAGTTTATATAGCACCAGGTCTGCTGGGGACAGATGGGGTTCACCTGTCTACAAAGTGCAAAAGGATCCTAGCCTATAAATTGGCACAGCTGATTGAGCGGGCTTTAAATTAAGTTTGAAGGGAAAGGGAATGAGATGACACTTCCTACAGATGAACCTGTGAGTGTCAAGCCAGAGATAGGGGCAAAATTGATAGGCCAGCTGTAGTGCATCTACTCTAATGCATGCAGTATGGGTAACAAATAGGAGGAGCTGGAGGCCATGGTACTGCAGGAAAGCCATGATGTAGTCACCATCATGGAAATGCAGTGGGACAACTCACATGACTGGGGTGTCACAGTGGATGGCTACATCTTCAGAAGTGTCAGCGGAGGAAAAAGAAGGGGGGTGGCTCTGTACAATACAGAGGGCTCTGACTGTATAGAACTCAAGGCTAGTGATGATAAGGTTGAGAGACTATGGNCTCTGCCCTGAACTTCCAGAGGGCAGACTCTGCCCTGTTCAGGATACTGATTCAGAAAGTTCCTTGAGAAGCAGCCATTATAAACAGAGGCCCAGGAAGGATGGACACACTTTAAGAAATCTTGAAGCAGTAACAGGTCATCCCTATGTGCTGAAAGATGAGCTGGCAGGTAAAAAGACAAGCCTGACTGAACCCGGAGCTTTTGCAGGAGCTCAGGTAATTTCATCACTTTTGGAAAAAGAGGCAGGCAGCTCCAGAAGTGTTTAAGAATGTCATTAGGTCATGCAGAAAGAAAATTAGAGAGGCGAAAGCTCAATTAGAATTTAATCTGGCCACTTCTGTAAAGGATAATAAAAAGTCTTTTTATAAATACGTTAATAGCAAAAGGAGGGGCAAGGTAAACCTCCATGCTTTATTGGACATGAAGAGGAAAAGGCAGAGGTACTTTACAATTCTTTGACTCAGTTTTCAATAGTAAAACTAGTTATCTTTAGGACAACTGGCCTCCTGTACTGGTAGACAGGAGCAGAATAGACCTCCCGTAATCCAGCAGAAAGATGTTAGTGATCTGCTGAGCCACTTACATGCTCACAAGTCTATGGGACTGGGTGGGATCCATCCCAGAGTGATGGAGCTGGCAAAACAGCTTGCTAAGCGGCA
>VWZW01002093.1:131442-167747 GCA_013397115.1 Edolisoma coerulescens
GATGCTGGTTGACAGCAGCTGAACATGATCTAGCATGTGCTCAGGTGGCCAAGAAGGCCAATGGTATCCTGGCCTGCATCAGCAAGTGTGGCCAGCAGGACCAGGGCAGGGATTGTGCCCCTGTACCTCGCACTGGTGAGGCTGCATCTCAAGTACCGTGTCCATTTCTGGGCCCTTCAATTCAGGAATGACACCAAGGTGCTGGAGGTAAGAGCAAAAGGGTTGGTGAAGGGTCTGGGGAGCAAGTCCTGTGAGGAGTGGCTGAGGGAGCTGGGATGGTTTAGCCTGGAGAGAAGGAGGCTCAGGGGACACTTTATCACTCTCTACAACTGCCTGAAAGGAGGTTGTAGCCAGGTGAGGGTCAGCCTCTTCTCCCAGGAAACCAGCAACAGGACAAGGGGACACAGTCTTAAAGTTATGCCAGGGAAGGTTTCGGTTAGACATTAGGAAAAAATTCTTCACAAAAAGAGTGATTATATCTTGGAGTGGGCTGTCCAGGGAAGCGGTGGAGTCACTGTCCCAGGAGGTGTTTAAGAAAAGACTGAATGTGGCACTCAGTGCCACTGTCCAGCTGCCAAGACAGTGTTGGGTCATGGGTTAGACTTGATGATCTCAGAGGTCTTTTCCAACCTAATTGATTCTGTGATACTTTGTTCTGCGCTATATCTGTTCCAACCAACTTTTCAGAAAACTCCCATGTGATTTTCTTTCTATCAAGTTTTTTCTTTTCTTTATATTAAGTAATGAGAAAATATATTGCCTCCCAAATGTAAAAACAGGATGAAAAAAAGTGAAAAAACATTTTTAGGAATAAGAAATCAAGCAGATGGATTTCATGGCTGTATGAAGAATACTGCTGGTATTGTTTTGATGCAAATACATAAAAAGTTTTGGGTTTTTTCAGTCTTAAATAATTTTTTGTTATGAAAATATGTGTTTTAAATAAACTGTAGCATTTTTTTGCCATTTGTAGTTTACAAAAGAAAACAATCTTCCTTTCACAAGCGATAGGAATAGATGTTTGAGATCCATACAGAATGTTTTCTTACTGTTGTATGTAAATACTGCTGTACTGATGATACTTGGGCAGAATACTTCAGCAGAGTTTTTAATTAGATAATACCCTCCTCCCTTTAAAGAATATAAAAAAAAGTTTGCATAAAAATTTGCATTCAAAATGAGAGTTTGATGCTTTTAGTACTTTTGTGGTTTTGAAATGTAGTCTTTAATTGCTAGTATGAGAGTTTCCAGGGGATATCAGGATACTTATTTTCCATACCCCCAGAAAAAGTCAGTGACAAATTTCCAGGCCCTTTTTCTTTCTCAAATTTCAATCCACAAATGCTATCAGAAGAAGCCGCAAACAGAGATATTGTAAAATATCCATGGAACTTATGAGAAAGCACAATTTGGTGTTGAGAACATCTAAGTTAAAAACAGAAGAGATAGCCTGCAGACATTTACAAAAACCAAACCCCTCCCCCCAAAAAAATCATACCAGTTTTCAAAGTTTCACACGTTGCACTCAGCAAGTGATGAGGTGGGTGACATTCACTGATAGAAAGGAAAATTTTGATCTATTAATTGCTTTCCATTCATTTTCTACTGAAGATTTTGAACTGTATTTGATACTCAGGTCATGATGTAGTCACCTGGAACTTACAACCACATTCTCTGCTCTCACAAAAAATTTTTGCATGCCAATAGCCTTAATGCTAGCTTTTAAATATGTTTCTCTAAAAATATCTACTAATTTTATAGGTAAGTTTTACAATGGGTCAATTCTACAAAGTAGTTAAGAATTCAAAATATTAACTTATATCCCCAAAGCATGACAGAAACATTAAGACAGAGAACCGAGCAGACATTCCTCATTCACCAAGGCCAGCGACTATGCTGTTGGAATTCATCTGTCTACATTCCAGCATGTGACTTTTTGGTAAGTTGGCTTCAGTATTTTAGGCTTATATTATGTGTTTCTTAACTAAAAGAAGAGGAAAAGAAAAATAGAAAGAAATAGACGGGACTTTCAGGGGAGAGTTGAATGTGGATCTTGCTACTGGCATCAATAGAAGAGGATAATGTAAAGTGTTCATCTCTAGCATAGATATTCTTCCTAAAGAATCCTAAAAGTATCCTGATTTTTAGTCAATATATTTTCAGCTGCAAATTTTCACTGTTATAATATCATAGGATTGCGCCCATAGTTACGGAAGACTGAGTTACACATATTCTGGGAAGATGCTGATACTGGTTCAATAGCATTTTTAAAGGTTTTCTGAACAAACTTGAGCATCCCAGATATGCTTAAATATCTGAACATTCCAAAGACCACTGTGTAGTTTACAGATACTGTCCTTTGACTTAGCATACTATCTACATAGAACAGTGAATTCACTGTATATGAACAATAGTGGTAGTATAAGATAGCCTGAAGATTCTCTAAGCGTTCTTTAAAGTTATGTCAAACACATTTCTTCTTACGTAAGGCATTCTTTTTCTATCTAAATAAAATTAATGACAATGATAAAAATATTATTCACCTGAATAACTATTTTTATTCTATAGCAATTCAAGAATCTGCACTAATCTGTTTCTCAAATGTAAATAACGCAGTAATAAAATGAACCCATTTTTATTAGGGATTTTAAAAACGCTGAAACGAAAATTTTTAAAAAAACCCCACAAAATGTATTTTATTTTGCAAGTAGCTATACCTAAAGCCTTGAAAATATTCTTGCCAGATAACTAAGAAATAACAGAATCTAAGAAATCTAAGAAATCTAAAAATCTTAAATTGTAGAGATATATTATGAAGGAAATCATACATAAGGTTAATGATTCTTTAATTTTTTGAAATGGAAACTACCTATCAAAGATAGAAAAGGATTTGAAATGTAGTAATTTTATTACTAATAGTTTTGAGAGAGCCCTATTATATAAGTACATCTTTTACACCTAGGTGAAGCATGAAAAAACCCTCAGATTTTATGGGGGAACAGGTGTTTAGCATAGGGGCTTTTTCTGATTTTTGACTCATAAGATTCAATTTGGTATGTAACATTTCTAAAGAATATATTTCTATTGAAGTGGTTAAGTTCTTCTATGTGAATGAAATGTTTTGATTTGCAGAAAATATCTAAAAATTAATCTGGGATTCTATGGGGGTACTACTGCACCCATTAAGTCATACAGCATTTTTTCATGCACAGAAATCCATAAACAGATATATTGATTTATCAGATGACTTCAAAAGGTGAAAACACAGGCAGCTGGTATCAGAATATTAGGCATCTTTCTTGTTTCTGCACTAATGAGTGTCTTGACACTGATGGTTGACTAAAAATAAGGGTTCTGTTCTTCACCAATTTCTCATAAACCCAGAACTATGTCCCCGTCCTGACCAAACCCCCTATTTTTTAACTTTCAAAAAGTACATGAACAGATGCGTAATGTACAAATTAACTTTTTTGGGAGGGAATTTTTCCTACACTTACAGAAGAGTAATTGCAGAAATGCACTTCTCTGTACTTGAAGATCGTATCTGATTTCTCCTTTAGCAGTCCACAATGATATTTTAATTCTTTCTGCCCAGCATTACCAATGAATAGGGTAATTCTTTTTCCTGTCAATTTTGTGTCTAAAAAATAATTTGTGATTTGCTCATGCTACATAGAAAACCAAGAAAAACATATGTATATACAAGACAGAAAAACAAAGTGACTGACAGGTTAGAAAGGATAGGAAAAAAATAGCAATTTTGGTGATTCTGTGCCTCTACCTGTCACGAAAAAAAAATGTTTTATGTGACTTAAGTGCAAAATAATTGCATGCCAATGAAGATGGTAGGAAAGGTACAGCAGCACTGTCATTTCTGTAATTGTTGGGTATTCAGCAGTTGCTTCTTGTCAAGTTAAAGTTCAGATCTTGTTGAAAAATAGGTCACATTTCTGTTAAAATATTCCCCTAAGATTATGTTCCAGCAATTACATGGAAGTGTTTAGTTATACGTTATTTTTTAAATCTTGTCTTTAGTATTTAAATTATTTGTTCATAAATTGACACCACATCTTAGATGAGTTCATTCATTCCAGTGTGATCTGAACATTTACAGATGTTTTCTTAAGACCATGGTATTTTATAAAGTAATTTAATTTTTATTAATCAGACACTTAAAAATAACCAAACTAAGCAACCGTATATATTATTTTATTGCATAATTTTTCTACATTTTTATGAGGGAAAGTATCAGATTTGACAAGGGGCATAGGGGGAAAAGTGAGTTTCTACCCATTTTTCAAAAACATTCCTTCAGGTCTTAGTCTTTATGAGAAATATGTTCATACCTAAGAAGACATCTGTTTACAATAAGGATCATTAACTGTGTTTATTATAATGTAACTTCTGAAAGCTTTGAAGACATTAATGATCGTAAAACCTTTAAAGATTCATAAAGTCAATTTCAACAGCAAATGAGAAATACAACATTCAGTTATACACCTAAATTGCCATGTTTGGAAAATCAAGAGCAGAAAAGTAGTGGGAAGAGACTATCGTGATATTTTGTCACTGTGTTTTTCTGGATGTTTGTTTTTTGAAGGTTTCTCTTGCCAGACAGACCAAGGATAAAAAGCAAATTTGAATTTAAAAATTGAATGCCATAAGGTCTTCTAACACAAAGGAAAAAAAATAACAGTTACTGTTAGAATTAGAAAAATATAGAAGTTTTAAAATAAAGGTCAAAACACATTTATAATGAGCCTTTATATATGAGCACACAGATTTTTGAAGGTGTTTTTTTATTAAGGCCAGATTTCAGACCTAACCTTTCGCAATAAATAGAGTTCAGATCTAAACTTAGGGCCCCAAATGTCCTTCATTATTTGCAGATGGTGATGATTCAAAGGAATTTACCTTACATGTGAAAAGTGTAAGCAGGACTATGTGGTTTGGAGTTTCGCCCCCAACCCTTTTTTTGCAGCTCCTGTCTTTCAGTGCTGCAAAAACAAAACAGGGATCTGTTTAGTAGTCACTTATGAAATTCAAGGCTGTAATTTACATATTCTCATTCATATTATATAGTGGACCAAAATAACTGAGCAATTTTTGCTTAGATACATTCCCTCACACACTTATATCACATTGATAGAACCTAAATATATTCCCTGATATTTACCACACAAACAATTTACAACTCTTTGCTCTTTAGACAATGATTTGTAAGGCTTTTACCGGAGTTTGGTGATATTAGCAGAAGTTATTTATGAAAAAATTTTCAAAAATACATTTTACAATTGTTTTTGTGATGTCATTACACCTTTTATTGTTGGGTTTGCATGGCAAAGTCTTGGGGAGTGTGGGAAGGCAGCTACAGGGATGGCTTCCATGGGTAGCTTCTAGAATCTTCCTCCATGGTCCAATAAAGCAATAAAGCCACTTGGCTCCAGGATGGACCCACCACTGACCAAGAAAGAGCTCATCAACAACGTTGGTAGTATCCCTGGGATAACGTATTTAAGGGGGGAAAAGTTATTGCCCAGAAGAAATTGTGGCCAAAGTAGAGAGGCATGAGGTCATGAAAGAGAAACAGCCCTTCAGACACCAAGGTTGGGTGGTGGGTGTCAGAAGGGAGGAGGTGCTACGGGTGCCAGAGCAGATTTCCCTGCAGCCTCTGGTGAAGATCATCGTGAGTCAGGCTGTCTCTGCAGCCAATGGACGTCCTCGTGGTAGCAGATGGGTGTGTCTGAGAGAAGGCTGTGACCGTGTGTGGAGCTTTTGACCACGTGTGAAGCCCATAGTGGAGTAGGCTCCTGGAAGGACCTGTTGCCACATGAAGNACTGGAACAGGTTTTCTGGCAGGACTTGTGACCCCATGGGGGACCCATCCTGGAGCAGTTCTCAAAGAACTGCAGCCTGTGGGTGGGATACCACATTGGAGCACAGGAAGAGTGTGAGGAGGAAGTAGCAGCAGATATGTGTGATGAACTAACTTCCACACCCATTCCCCATCCCCCTGTGCCACTGGAGAGGGGAGGAGGTAGAGACCACAGTTAAGCCTGGGAAGGTGGGGGGGTAAGACATTTTTAGGTTTTTGTTTCATATCTCATTATCCTACTCTAATTTGATTGGCAGTAAAGTAAACTAAGTTGATTTTGTTTTTCCCATGATGGTTGTTGGTGTGTGTCATCTCTCCCTGTCCTGATCTTGACCCATGAGCCTTTTGTTTTATTTTCTCTTCCCCAGTCCATCAGAGGAGGGGAATGATAGAGCAGCTTTGGCAGGCATCTGGCATCCTTACAAGGTCAATCCCCTGCAAGATGACATTTCATTTGCACTAGTAACTCATTTGCCTAAACCCCACTGTTCCTCAGAGTAAAGGATCATCTTCCCTCAAAAAGGATCTGTTTTACACAATCAGTTTTTCTCTTAACCCATAACTTCAGTTAACAGTGGTTTGTCCCCTACTAGACTTCTATAAAAAGCATTTTCTGGCAAGAAAATTTACAAGCACATAACAGACACTAGATTTCTTTACGGTGCTTTGAGACAACTTTTTATATGACTTTTTTTGGCTCTAATTGGAATTAGAAAATGGGAAACACTAAATTTCAGACTTAAACAGCTTAAAGTATCAATTTTTGCAGTTTAGTTAATTGGACGAGAGTATTGGTGGTTATATTTTTGTTTTTTCTTTTTATAAACAGTGATTTAGGCCCCCATTAATGCTTACAAAAAATAAGACAATGGTAAATACATTTTACTTCATACATACAAAGTTCATCAATCACAGATTCATTAGATCTGTGAGAACTTGTTTTCAGAAAGGATGTTTTTCAGACACTACTGAAAGCTTTGCTATGCTTACTGTAGTTATAAGTGTAAAAAAAGGAAAAGGTATTGTTGTATTGTGTAAGTTGTTACGAAATTTATCCAATTGATTTTTTTTTTTTAATTCATTATATTGTATGGACAAAAGAGCATAGTATTATTGCTGAGCAAAACTTTGATTACATGTCCCTGACATATTGTGTTGTTTTTTTACATTTGTTGGTTTTTAAAACTACACAATGGTTCTACACAGTTCACAGTGGTATATTGTTTTGAAAATCTGGCATGGTAGTAATCTTACTGAAATAATTGGTGTGACAGCCTAGAGTGATCTTTATATGAACATCAGTTGGCAGAGGAGCAACTACAGTTTTTGACTTGCACGAAAGGGAACTTAAGTGTATTCAAGTTCAGCTATCTTGCTTTTCTGCATGAAAATAAAACAAGAGAATGAAATGTTACAAATACAGTATTTTGGGTTGTTTCTTTTTGGTTACTTTATTATTATTATTTATTTTGCTTTTTTAATATGGCTACTTGCTTACACCAACAGCATGTACCTTATTTTTGAAGCTTTGCAGCACAGTGTGGAGATCACTGGACTAATAACACCCACCATTTTCTAAATGTCTGTATATCTGGGAGCCAAAACTGATAATTTCTATTGAGATAAGTAAAAAAACCTCAACAACAAAGTTCATTGACACAGAGCTAGATCTAAACTTCACCAAGAATCTGTGCAGTGCACTGTATTGTACAGACATAACATGTAACTGTATACTACTTTAACACTGTAAATGGGCACTGAAATATTCTGTCTCATCTCTGTTTCTGATTATATTAACATAATGGTTTCTCAAACCTAGTCAACATTACGCTTTGTCATGGCTAGTGCACGTCATGCAGAATTCAAGCACCTGACATCATGGATTTTATATCAATATTCTAAAGAGCTTTATCATCAAAATGGTTTCAAAGGCTTTAAAATATTCCATCTTACCATTGACTAGCACATTCTCTAGGACAAGAACTGATTTATACTACTTATTCATAATTACTGATGTATAGTATGAGAATACTTTTTAACAACTACTAGGAAGGAGATGTTCTATTTCCTGAGGTAAATGTTTTTGCCTTTTTGAGTACAAAAATTCAAGGGGAAAAAAAAAAAGAGATAAGAAATTTTGTTCATGCACAAGGAAGAAATATATATATACAGAGAGTGCTGTAAACCCCCTACACACACAAATAAAAAGCCCAGTCTTAGGGAAGTACCACCCTTTGCAAGAACACCTTGTCCAGCTGTTAGAATAGTCACATAAGTAACTGGTAACCTTTTACTTACATAGAATATGCCTAGCTCTT
Source organism: Edolisoma coerulescens (assembly GCA_013397115.1). Lineage (NCBI taxonomy): Eukaryota > Metazoa > Chordata > Aves > Passeriformes > Campephagidae > Edolisoma > Edolisoma coerulescens. The sequence goes on from VWZW01002093.1 coordinate 139,636, forward strand.
GACCTAATTGCAGACTGATCAGCAAAAAAAACCTCACAAAATAATCAGTTAGTTGTGGTTGGCGCTACTCTGTTTTGTAATCTAACACATTAGACCAGACAGAACATATACTCATATTAATAACTGTATTAGTATTAGGAACATCAGACTTTTGAATCTATGTTCCCTGGGAGGGGACAATCGTGAAAACCCTAGTGCTTTGGAATTTCAGGCAGGTATTGGTTTGAGAAGAATTTTTATCAAAGGTTTTATCTAAACCAACGGCTTGTATACATAAATAAAAATAAATACTGGAGAAGGTTTTGCCACTAGATCTTAAGAGATTTATCTGGTATACAGCATCAAGATCCACAGCATCAAGATCCAGGGATTTACAGAAGTGAAAAAATGGTCTCCTATCTTCTCTTGTGGGATCAACAGAAGCCTGCTGGTATTTCAGCTTGAGAACTAACAGACTTCATGACTGCAATTGAATTTAGCAAATCAAAACCTCTGAATGTTAATATGAATGAACTGCATCTCTGTACTTCAGCCTGTATATGTGTACTGGTACACACTTTGAGGTGAAAATTCCTGGATTCATAGGAATGCAGAATCATCACTGCTTACCATCCCTACTGCTTTGATAATTTTTGCTTTCCATCCCACACCCTCCATCCTACTCACCTGCAAAAGGAAATGCATCATTACATGTTTACCTGCATATATGCAGAAATTATGGTAAATGTTGGAGAGATGTGCAAAAAGAAGATACTGCAAAGAAGTAGGATGGTATTTACACATATAATAGCAGTATAATCCACTTTTAAAAATGCAGATTAGCTGACAGAAATTTAATAAATTCCTTCTGCTCATTTATGATAGTCAAAGACACTGCATCAATGTGTAATTCAAAGGAACTGGATAATTTCATAGTAGCTGAGGAAAACTGACTTGGCATAGTTGACTTATTGACACCAGCTATCCTCCTGCTGTTACATTTAATTCTCTATAAAAAATTGTCTCTAAAATCCCCTACTGCCAGCGCCAATTCACACTCTGTGAATGATGGGGATCATTCAGGACAATAGTATGCATTTTCTTGTATAGTATGCATTTTCACATATAATACCTGAAAACTCGAAGGATTAAACCAATTAAGCAAAACGACAATTTGAATTTGGGTTTCTAATAAAAAGATATATCTCCAATTATAATAAAGCTATAAAATATAGCTACGTTTCTACGAAATAAAAATATATGTATACCTGTACTTTCTTCCTGGGTTAAACAAATTCAGATTTTACTTGCATGTCTTCCCTGCAGAGAACATATATATATAAATAAATCTAAGCAGGGCCAGATACCCCTTCTCAGAATTATTTTGTGGCATTTGCCCTATATTTTTCTTTTTCTTATCAAACAAATTATATAACCTTCTTATGGCACTTATGAGCTTCAAAAACCAATATACTGTTAAATTCATTTTATACCTCAGCTAAGGCCCACAAAAAAGCAAAGCCACCAGCCTGCTAGTGAAAAAAATGCTACTTTTTCTTAATAGTGTTTATAGATAATAGTAACTCATAACTTCATTCTCCATCCTAATTTTTCAGTTTTACATCACAGTAAACTTGTTCATATCAATGGATTTATACAGAATGGACATACCCATAAAGATGAACAATCAAAACCAAGTCTACCATAGTGGGTATTTATAACATTTGAGAGAGAGAGAAAGAAAATCAGGGAGAAATTTCAAAAGATATAAAATAATCAGCTAAGTTTTACAGTTGGTCATTTTATTAGTCCAAACCTGATTCCATAAAGTGAAAATATGAAGTCTGTAAGAAATTATGAAAGCAAATCACTTATAAACAGCATTTATGGATACTGAAAAAGCTTCAGCAGGGAATTTCTCCAGCTCTCTGCAGCATTTTGCGAGAGCTCTGTCTTTCCCATGCAAATTATTGAAAACAATGTTACAGATTTGTAAACTTCTTGCACCTGCAGGTTGTTTTGCAGTATTGTTATTGTTCTAACTAGAAAATATTTAGAAATGGGTGTCTTAGAATTTGACCAATCCCCTCAAGGGGTGGATGGCCAAAGGACCAATTACCTTGTGCCATTTAACACACTTTTGTAACTAACATATAAAAGCCTTTGGAAAAAAATATTAAATTGCTTCCATTTATCCCTGAGCCTGGACTCTGTGTTGTTTCTCTACCCGTCCTCGGTGCGACAACGACAAGCACTGGTCATTCTGTCACAATACATATATTTTACATATCCCTGTAACTAACTGTAAGAGCTGCAAAAGGCAGCCTATGTGCACAAACTTACACAAAAACAACAGTGTTAAAAAAAAAAAAAATCAACTGTAACTTTAATTATATGGTGTGCTTCTTTCAGAAACTGCTCAAGTCACAATAGGGGCATAGTTCTTAGGCAAGGGATAAAGCCTGTGTAAGATAAGAGGACCCTCGGAGAGAATATGATAAACAGTTATTCTCAAGGTACAAACTGGGGCTCTCCCAGCACATAATCTTTAAAAATTTTCAGCTTACTTGATGATATCTCCAGAAAGGGACAAGATTATCACTAAAAAGAAAGAAGGGTATATACCATTATTTCAGATATCTTTTCATATTGTCATGTGTTTTTACTGGAAACACCATTCCAATCTGAGTATTGACTGAGATATTTGTTTGCCTAAAGAAACGTTTCATGGGACACAAACCCTCAAAAGATGGTGTGTTTCTCTTTAGGAGCAGTTGCAAATTACTGCTGTAGCACTAAACAGAAGGATCCTCTAAAATAACCAGTCTCTGTTTTTTTCAGGACACACTTGTGATAAGTTCTCAGAAAACTCCAAAGACAAAATTATCAATGAGAAAACACAAGCAAAAAGCAGTGTCTGCAAAACAGAGTTTCTTAGAGCAAAATACTCCACACAGCCGAGAAGCTGTCAATAATAGACCTTACTAATACTAGGAGAAAGCTTTACTGGATTGATTTCAGTAAAATCAGTTACTTGCTTTTATGCAGCACAGATCTGAAATGTGCTATATTAAAGGTGATAAAAGTCGTGCTGACATATGGAGGGATTTCAATCTCTTTGGTCCGCCCCATTATTTGATGTCTGGGAGTTTAGCCAAATATAATTTAGTGTCAGCTGCCAAATCAGTGGGAAAATATCACAATCAAACATAGATAATTAATAGTCACCATCTCTGGTCAAGTCAAGATTACCTAAGCCATCCCTGGAACTGTTCAGCCAGCTTGGATGGGGCCTTGGGCAAACTAATCTTGTGGGTAGCATCCATGTCTAGGTCAAGGGTGGGTTGGAACTATATGATTTTTAAGGTCCCTTCCAATCCATTCTATGATTCTATGAACTACTGCAATCAATTTAAGGGCCAAGAGCTTCTTGTCCTGAAGCAGAAACTGTTAACTGGATTGAAAATAGGAGTTGTTCTAGATAATTTTCATTTGATTCTGATCTTCCAATACAGTATGTTGCACTGTGTTTAGGGTTTTTTTGTCTGTGCCTGTCTGTTACCTATCTAATTTATGTATGGGGATGTTGGTAGAAGTGTCCTGTAAATATGACATTTCTCATTTAGTTATAAATGGTCAATTATAAGACTGTATTATACTTTTTTTGTTTGTCCCAATAAGTAGCAAAACAGAAAAGGAAAGTCGTTGGCACTTGACACATATGAAAAATTCAACAAATATAATTCCACTTTTTTTTAACACTAATGTTATGACGCTGCCTATTTTTGTCTTCCACTTCCCCTATTCCTTGGTACCTCTTCTTCATGACATTTTACCATTCAAGATCTTCCTGTTACAGAGATTCTTTTTTCTCCGTAATTTATAAATTGACTCAATCTCTTTTCCTAATCTCATAAGGAAAATGTGTTCTGATCTTGATGCACCTTTCAGTAAATATTACCTGATCACTGGTATGAAAGATAGAAAAATCTTCTCATAATAGTTCACGTGGTAACTTTGTACATATTTCTCATTATTTCCCATCTCAGAGCAGCCCCCCCAAAAAAGAATCTTAATTTTTCATTCCAATCTTCAGAAGGATATGTGCTCTAGCGCACCAGGGTGGAAGTAGATTAGTGACTTCAGTAAATAAGTATGATTTGTCTTTTATGTTGTGCTCTTGCAAAGCAAAGAACCATCTAGACAGCTAGCTTAACTTACTGCCATCTTTTTAAACTTTCCTTTTTAAATATGATTGCATATCATATTTTTAATATGATATGAGAAAAAGGCAAACACCTCAAACATTTCCAAATTTCTTTTTGATTCTTTTTGCTTCTCAAAACAGGTCAGTTTTTATACATCCATAAAATTTTGTTTTCAAACAAATCATCCAGGACTCATGCAGGAGCATTAAAAGGAAAGGAAAAGCAAGTTATTCTAGCAGGTCACTTGTTGGTGTGGGGGATGGAGACACTCAAGAGCTGACGTGGTTTCTTGTCTAGGGAAGTTACTTACTTCATGGGGATTCACATGCAGGATGTGGTGCAGAGATAGTCAAAGCTTGCCTGTCCCCCGGACTGTTAACCATTGCTGTTCTTTCTTGTTCAAATGAGTCATACTAAAAGAGGCAACCTGGGACATAACAAATGTGACTACAGAGATGTAGAAGAAATAACCAGGACACTGAGACCCAGGTGGTATTATCCTGAATCCTTCAGGTGACAGAAGTGGGTGCAAAATGAAGGTACACTGTAAGAAATATGATAAATGCATTTCCAGTTCTAAAATCTCTAGTTCAAGATGATATGTGAAAGTTCAGAACATTTAATATTTATGTAAAACTCATGGGTGGCCACAATTAAATTACAGAAGAAGGTTCTCTGGTGAAAACCAGTATGTTTTCTATGTTTAATGTGAATTCTCAAGAAAAAAGTAGTAAACAAATTGAAAGATACATTCCTTAAAAAACAGTCCATTAAAAACATTAGAGAAAACCACCGACAGAAATCTAGACAATATTACACAGGAAAAAGAATATATAGTAGGTTTTATTTTATATGGTTTTGTTTTGAAAAAAGGCAAACCGATCAAGGTTGGTATTTCAAGCCGTTAGCTTTGGTTTTACATCCTAAAGACAAGAATATAACTTCATTAAGAGACCTATAATTGAAAAAAAAAACCTTGTTTGAGTGGATCAACTTTACCTTGTTTCAAATTTCCTTGTTATTTGGAGTAAAAGAAATATTATTTGTAGCCTATTTTATTTGTTAAAATTGCTGTAACTAGCATTTGTCAGCTTGCCAATCTGGAACTACTTTACATGAAATAGGAGGTTTATCTTATAATATCACAAAGATGCCTATGATAACATCTATTGTGGTTTGCATTAAGTAGAAAATTGAAGTATGAACAGCACTTCCAAAATGGGCTCAAGGTAATTTTCTTTACATAACTTTCTTACAACCCAGAATTCCTACACTTTTATGAAAATTTACTGATTATTATGACTTTTTTTCCCTTCCCAGGAATAAGCATATTATATCTAGAGAAAAAGCTGGATATAAAGCAGCCCTTTTTTCCCCAGAGATGCTTTGCTTGCCTTATAAATGATCTAGAACTACGATATTGGACAGGGATTTGTGTTGAGTGATGGTGGGAGTATCTGCATAAAATAGTGTTTTCTCTACAGCTGCATCAAATTTCGTATTATTTTTCCACAGACAGCCTGTTGAGCTGACTGGGGCATGAACCTGGTGCTGGCAGAGACTGACAGATCTGTATCACCATAGTGGAGCTGGTAAAAAACGCCTCAAGGAGCAACAAAAAAGAGAGACATTGCAACACTGCAAAAAAACCCCTCTGAAAATTAGTTAAAGAAGACTTAAACAGAGTCTTATTTTATACTTGTAAAGTGGTGTCAAGAGATAGCCATTTAGCAGGGTTTTTTTCTGACATTTTGTGTTATTTTAACAGTATTCAATTAAGCAGGCAAGTTAGAAATACCAATAAATCACTGCAGGACCTCGATGACTATTGAGGAAGTCACTCAGAGATTGAAGATGATTGAAAAGATGAGGATGTTCTGACACTGCAGTTAGTAGATAAGTTAAGGACAAAAAGCCCATAAAGTGGAGAGATTGTGGTGAACATTGCATTCCTTCACAAACAATGAACTGTTGTGGGGAAGGGGAGGAGGAGGAGAGGAGTGATCTCCTTCAGTTTTTTCCTAATTGAAGTACTATGCTACCAGTACAAATGTGCCAACTCCAAGTAGTGAAGACAATTGATTTCACTAGCTTATGCATGAAACTCTTCAACAGAACTAAGGACTTTTAAAGCAGCAGCAAAGTGTTTTCCCAGTAGGTAGAAAATATATTTAGATATACCCATAGAAAGGTCCAGAATAAAGAAATCAAGCAAAATGGATGATAAACCTTACTACACAAATTGGATAGATACTTAAAAGGAAGGCATATAATTAATGAAATTGGTTTAACCTTTCAGTGTTATTCTAGCCAGAAAAATAAATCACTGATTTTGAAACACTCAATTTATTCCCATCCTTACAGTCTTGGTTCAGATACATAGATTTACATCCCCATTGTATCTATGAATTTTCTCATAGGAATATAACTAATATCATTATGGCTGCTATAGCACTGTTCCTGTTTGAAGCAACTCTAAGACATCACAATTCTGTTGAGACTTTTTTCAGTTTCCAAAGCATATGAAGGATGCTTCTCTTCATGAACATGATCATTAGCAAAAATGATCTAAAAGCTATCCTAAGAAGCATTTCCCTTTTCTTTATATTCCATGGTTTGTAGTAGAAAGGACTTCAACAGTAATCCTTTTCGTAATGAGTATTTGGGGCTCAGATAATCCCATCAAGGAAGTCTCTTTGTTATTTTAGAATTTTTAAACATTCTGATCCATTTATCAGATACAACATCTGCTTGAACTTATCACATGCAACTATTAAAGTAGTTGTTTCAATTTTACACAACCGAAGGCACTGTTTTGATGCCATTTTCATTTCCCAGCTAGATGTATTTCCTTTGAAGTTGATGATTGAGCCACAAATACACAGCTGGTCTTTGTTCACTATTTCCCAATACATGCAGATTAGCTGGAAATAGTAGCTATAGTTCTGGCGAGGCTTCTGGTCTACTGCTGGTCGGGAGATCATGTACAAATTGGCCAAATGCTGAAGTCTCACACCAGAATATCTTTTAGGCCAAGGAACCCAGCAGAGCAATAGCTGTAATCACTACCACTCTAATTATCTCTGTTTTCTATAGCTGTAAACCTAAAGTAAATGGAAGGTTCTATTATGCTGGCCAGTATAAGGATGTGAAGTACAAAGATTGCTAACTGGGCATTTGTTTTCTTGCTTTCAAGTTATTTATGCTTTTATTTAAAACTTATGAACACCAACACATAAAAGAATAATACACTATATATACATGAATAATGCATGATGTATAACTTTGGTTAATTTCACTTGTAAATTAATGTTTTTAAGCTTCTAATACAGAGAAAATTCAAAGTATATCATAAATATTGTATTTCTTATACTCCTTCTTGTAGTAAACCATACAGTCAAATATTTTTCACATTGAGAATTGGATGAAATAACTTCTCAAAACATTCTTGGCAGGTGTCACCATCCACTCCCACTGAAATCGAAAGGTTTCCTATCAGTTTGTGTGGAATCAGTTTGAAAAAAGTAAGTTGCTTATCTATTTTATACAGCTTTCACTGGTCTAACTAGAAGCACTCTTCAAAAAGATATATTTCCATTGACTAATTTGTATATATCAAATAAATTCAAACATTTTATCCCTTTCTGCAGTTTACTAAAACTTTGAGTATTGAGTTTTTTTAAAAACACGTGCTTATTTTAGCTTATATATAACAGACCAAAACAATGTGTGACCGAGGCAGTGGCATCTTCTGAATATGAGCATGAAGGTTCTCAACTTCATACAACATTAAAACTTATGTTTGAATTGTGTTCTCTCACCAAAGTTAATTCAAGTTAAAAACAGATAGTTCGGCATTTATGTTTTCATATGAAGCCTTGAACATCTATGCACTAGTAAAGACTGACAAGAAGGAAAAAATATTCCTTTTTTTCATCCAAAATCAAATCAAATTGCTTCTAGTTTCTCTAGTGCTTCTAGAAAAAGACTTGCAAACAATCACTTTTCTAAGTAGACACAATGTGCAGTTATAATTTGAGAAAAAATAATGCCTACAGAATAGAAAAAATACAACCTGGACTTTTGCACTTAAGAATCTGACATTGCTGCAATTTGTCAAAGATATAATTTCTGTCTAAAAAGGAAATAAATCACAACTACCAAGGATAAAAATTAAAAATAAAATTCCAGTTGTATACTAGCATAAAATATACATTCAAATTCAAGTCCTGTGATCTCTCAGTGTGGTGCAATTTAAGTACATGGTGGCTTTAATGCGCCAGTAACTTTTATTCCCTTTGAGATAGTAATTACGCAAAAAAATGTTGTCATATATAAAAGAAAACCTGAATAAGCATTTTCTTCTACTAAAACAAAACTTTTACAAAGGAGGCCAGAGACAAGGGTAAGCAAAACAGACAGCATCACCTAAGTCTATTAAAACAATATGAATGCCTGCCTTCTTTGAAGAAGGCCATACATTTACACTTCTTCATGTCAATAAGCACCTACAGTAAACTGTGAAGCTGTTTTGGCTAACATGAGCTAAACTACTGTTCTGGAGTAATTATAAATCAACTGTCTCCACATTTTTGTAGAAGTAGGGGATGCAAAATTGTTTTGGCAGCACCTGTTGATTCCATAGAACTCTTCTTTCTTAGATATACTCATGGGCTGAATAATCCTGATGAATTTAGGGGGTTTTGTGGTTGGGTTTCCTTCTTTGTTTTTTTGTTCGGTTTGGGTTTTTGATCTAGTGTACACGAGTTATCCATGAGATACTTCAGCAGACACATATTTAATTTCTCCATATGCAATACTGTGAAGTAAAGAAAGAAGGACAGACATTTTAATTCCAGATGAATGGTCTTTGAAAACATGTTGCCGAGACTAACCTCTGGTGCTTAGTAGTCATTTCCTTTATAAACCCTACATGGGTATTGGTTTTATCCCACTTTTTTACTAGTTTTTACTGACTTTTATTGTTTTATTAGGTGCTGTTCTCATGAAAAGCCTTATTCTCTCTTTAACCAGCATTCGCTGATAAAATACTGTGTTTAAAAACAAGTGTGATCGTGTTGAGTTCCCTACCTCTGTAGCTTTTCAAGCTCTTTTTAACTTCCACAAGCTGTTGCAATTGTTAGAAGAAACAAATTGGAGACCACGAAAACCTCAGTTTTGTAGAATTATTGGTAAATATTACTTTTAATGGGCCTTGATTTTACAGTAACTAAAAGCTTAATGTAGCTGTATAAATAACTGATTCATCCTATCTTAGTCTTAAGTCCTTTTGGAGTTGGGTTTTTACATAATCATTTGCATTTTAATTCATGGTGAAGTTCAAACTCACACTAGAATTTTTGCAATATAATTCCCTGTCGAATTATTGAAGTTCAAAGATACTGTGGTTATTTTAATAACTTTGCTTGTTACTGTGTATCAAATCTTCTCTCTTGTCTTTCTTAAATGTCCCAAAACAGTTCAAAAGAAAATAAAAGAAGAAAATTTGGTTTGTAATTATGGGGGAGGGGAAAAAAGCTTTCTGATGAGAATTAGCATTCCTGGAAATAGTTTTTTTTAATGGAAATACTGCTAGAACCTGTCTGTGCTTGTGCTACACCCTGGACAATGTTAGGAGGAGCATTATGCATGGGAGACATACAGTTTTATGCTCTAGAATACCCACAAACTAGCAAGGCATTCTCCATAATTTACTTTTATGGGCTTCAGTTTCAAATTAATTTTACAAACTTAATGGTTTGGGAAATTATTATGGGAAACAATAATTTAGAGTTGACCTTTTCTGAGCTACTCAATACTTGATTGGTTTAGCTAGCAGTGTCTTTAATTGAATTTGTCAGCAACAAAAATATGTGTGCTAACAGCTGCTAACTTAAATTTTATAATTATTATTATTACCTTAGATAAAAATTTAAGCAGGCAAAAAAAAGAAGGGGAGTAGAACAAAGTCACCTACAGTGGCACAGAGTGAATGTCTCAATGAAAAAGTTTTAATACTCATTGCTTCTTTAGAAACACATTTCTGCTTTAGAAAAAGCTGCAAAAAATATTTGTCATTAAGTGAAAAAAAAATCACAAGTTATATACGAGATGATGTGGGTAAAAAAGTTATTATTTGTATGTTATTTCCTTCGCCAAAGCTTCATATTATAATCAGAAAAAAATATTTTAAAGTTCAGTCTCAAATTCTGCAAATCTTGGCTGCTGCCTACCAGTTCAAAAATGTTTCTTGCAACATCCTGTACAGGGGTCTGGGCAACCCTTAGTACCAACACAGGCCTGGGGGGTGAACAGATTGAGGGCATCCCTGCTGAGGAGGACTTGGAGGTTCTGGATGAGAAATGACCTTGCAGCCCAGTTCTGGTCTGTATCAAAAGTGGCATGGCCGGAAGGTTAAGGGAGGTTATTTGATTCTGTCCCTGTACTCTGCCTTGTGAGACCACACCTGCAGTGCTGCATCTAGCTCTGGGGTCCCCAGCACAAGAAGGACATAGACCTGTTGGAGTGAGTCCAGAAGAGGCCACCAAGATGATCCGAGGAATGGAGCACTTCTACAAGGAAAGGCTGAGAGAACTGGAATTGTTCAGCCTGGAAAAGAGAAGGTTTTGGGGTGACCTAATTGAAGCCTTCCAGTACCTGAAGGGAACCTACAAGAAAGAGGGAGAGAAACTTTACAACAACATGTAGTGACAGGACAAGAGGGAATGGCCTCAAACTTCAAGAGAGTAGGTTTAGATTAGACATTAGGGAAAAATTCTTTACTGTGAGGCTGGTGAGGCACTGGAACAGGGACCCCAGAGAAGCTGTGGATGCCCATTTCGAAGTGTTCACAGCCAGGTTGGATGGAACTCTGAGCAACCTGGTCTAGGGAAATGTGTCCCTGCCTATGGCAGGGGGCTGGAACTAGACGGCTTTTAGGGTCTCTTCCAACCCAAACCATTCTATGATTCTATGAAATACTGACCTCTTCTTTGTGCAATGAATTATAGGAGTAGCATCTATATCTGTTTTTTTCAAAAGAGATATTCTGAAAATCTCTAAATAAAATAGGACAAAGAAACCAGATAGCTGAATTTATACAGAAAAACATTATATCAAAAAATAAAATTCATTTCCAGATAACTCAGTTCTCATCTTTCAATATTTAAAAAATATGTTGACATTGATTTTTGAGGAGGGAATTCTTGGTTTTTGTTTGTTTGCTTGTTTCTAAAGTATCTCTTTGTCATTAAATCATATTGCAAAGAGAGGAATCATGAAATGTTTCACTGTCTTCTAGTCTGAAATAAAGAATTTTTGGAGAATAAAACAGCATTTTCATTCAAATGCAATATTTCTTTCACCCTACCTGAGAAACCTTTTCATAGTTCTCTTTTTAATGGTGTTTTGCCTAATTTCCTGCCATAGAAGTAAAGGAAATTTTATATGTTACGTCTAAAGAAAAACTATTTGAGGAAAAATAACATTCACCAAGAGAATTGAATGCATGTGAAATTATGTCTAACCCCAACTAGGGGCTGCCCAGGAAGGTTCATTAGGAAGAGCGTTGCCAGCAGAGTGAGGGAAGTGATCCTGCCCCTCTAGCAGCTCTGGTGAAGTCTCACCTGTAGTGCTGTGTCCTGTTGTGGCCTCCTCAGTCCAGGGGAGACATGGAGCTCCTGGAGTGGCTCCAGTGGAGGGCTACAAAGACAAGCAAGGGACTGGAGCATCTCTTTTACAAGGAAAGGCTTAGAGAGTGGGGCCTATTTAGTCTCAAAGAGACACCTGAGANGTTAACCACAAAAAATGCATAAAAATCAACTTGATTTAGAAGGAGGCTGATTTTACACCTAGTTGCATGTAATCACTACTACTTTCAGACAACAAAACCAATTTTTTCATGTAAGAATTCTAATATTATATAAATTTGAAAATTGAAACCTGAACAACCACAACAAAAAACCACTCAAATTTACTAAGCAAACGGATTTTAACAAGATTTTTTTTTTTTTTGATGTTTCTAAACTATACTGTTCTCTGCCAAAAATACATGGAGGGAAATAAACTCTTTTGCTACAATGTTTTGGCCACTTCCACAGAAAACATTTCAGACAAAAAGGTGTTCTCTATGAATAATGAATTAATCTTTAGGCATACAGAACCCTTACTAGGCAATAAAGTCTCTCAAAACTGTACAGGATCTTTAAATGGCTTTTGTGGAACAATCAAGACTTTTTCTTTAAGTAATCCTAACATCTAGGAAAACTGGTGAATATAGTCATTAATTTTTGAACTCATGATTATACAATATACATACGATATTTATAAGAGAAGATTGATATATATGTATAACAACAAGTTGCACTAGAAATGTTCTTTAAAAAGTTCTGTCTCTCAATGAACTGACTTAAAAGAGCAAATAGTACTAACATGCCAAAATTAGACACAGATCCTGTGCTGCAAGAGTTCAGAATTACCTGGTCGTGAAAAGTAAAATTATAGTTGTAAAGAAGCAAATTTTCCTTTTTATACAGATTATATTATTATAACCTCCATTTTGTGACTTTAGATTGCCTTTTGTGACTCATCTACCATGGTTAGCACACAGCTACTGAGAAATATTGACCTGTATTATATATTTCCTTGCACTACTATTTGCTATTTGTTACATATTTTGGAATGATGCCGATATTTATTTGGAAAGAAAAATACAGATTAAAAATCTTTTGCCTTCCATTTTACTGAAAATCTTCTGTAGTGGAATAGTATGAAGGAAAAAATCCAATACCATCAATAAATGCCTNTGAACAACCACAACAAAAAACCACTCAAATTTACTAAGCAAACGGATTTTACCAGATTTTTTTTTTTTTTGATGTTTCTAAACTATACTGTTCTCTGCCAAAAATACATGGAGGGAAATAAACTCTTTTGCTACAATGTTTTGGCCACTTCCACAGAAAACATTTCAGACAAAAAGGTGTTCTCTATGAATAATGAATTAATCTTTAGGCATACAGAACCCTTACTAGGCAATAAAGTCTCTCAAAACTGTACAGGATCTTTAAATGGCTTTTGTGGAACAATCAAGACTTTTTCTTTAAGTAATCCTAACATCTAGGAAAACTGGTGAATATAGTCATTAATTTTTGAACTCATGATTATACAATATACATACGATATTTATAAGAGAAGATTGATATATATGTATAACAACAAGTTGCACTAGAAATGTTCTTTAAAAAGTTCTGTCTCTCAATGAACTGACTTAAAAGAGCAAATAGTACTAACATGCCAAAATTAGACACAGATCCTGTGCTGCAAGAGTTCAGAATTACCTGGTCGTGAAAAGTAAAATTATAGTTGTAAAGAAGCAAATTTTCCTTTTTATACAGATTATATTATTATAACCTCCATTTTGTGACTTTAGATTGCCTTTTGTGACTCATCTACCATGGTTAGCACACAGCTACTGAGAAATATTGACCTGTATTATATATTTCCTTGCACTACTATTTGCTATTTGTTACATATTTTGGAATGATGCCGATATTTATTTGGAAAGAAAAATACAGATTAAAAATCTTTTGCCTTCCATTTTACTGAAAATCTTCTGTAGTGGAATAGTATGAAGGAAAAAATCCAATACCATCAATAAATGCCTGACTAGTCCATGAAGATTTTGTTTACCCCAGTTTCTATTCACACAATGAAAGAACTCCAGAAGAACTAAATTACTTGAAGCATGTATAATTTTGTGGACAAAAGTATTTTCATTGGTAATATTTCTGTACTGTACTGAGATTTTTTGCAATTCCATTAGGCTGCTTTCTTAATCACTATTCCTTCATTAGAAATGACTGCTTGACTTAGTTTCAGTAAGAATATTTTTATGAACAATACAGATTTTTATCAAAAAAGAGGTTCTTTTTTCATAATTTTAAGCTTGGTTTAGTGGTTAAGTGAATTTTGTGCTGATGGCAAGTAGCTAAATGAACCAGAATTTTTTAACCTCAACTACAGTCTTGCCTGGGTGTGGGAGTGTTCATTTTTTCCCAGGGCTCCTCATCAGTCTTGAGCCACAAGACTCAAAACTGCTTATTGACTTAAGATGCAGTTGAGTCTGCATAGATGTCTGATCTTTGACCTTTCTGTTGTGATTGTGAGATGTGAACTATTGTCATAACATGCAATTTTTTTGTAATGTGGTTCTTTATCCTCAGCATTTGAACCCATTCCATCGCCACATTTCAGCTAGCCAAATAACTGTCAAGCTAAAACAATGTTCAAACTGAACCAGTCTAAACTGGCTTCAATAATATAGCCTAGAGTTAAAGCTTGAATATTCTTATTCTAGCTTGCCAAGTTATTGAACTGGTAGTCAGTGTTCAGAATTTTAATACTCATATATTCTTATTAATGATATGAATTTCGACATAAAATCTTAATCAATAATTGCCTCTTTTAACTCTATGATTAAAAAAAGTAACAGATTGCATTCTAATGCCTGTATCTAGATTTTTCATCTTTTTCATGAATCACAAAAAATTAGTCCTAAATAATGAAGATGTATTGTCTTCTCTTGCATGTATCTTTACTATCATGAAAGTGTAGCAGACATATCTCTGTTCATCCAAGTTTAAATATGTTCATCCAAGTTTAAATATGAAACACAATGAATTTTGAGGGAAACACTTTACATTTCTGCTCTATCAAAATTTCACCCTTAAGGAGAACTTTATGTTGACATTTTCAGGGCTGAAATGGTGCTCACCAAGCAGAGGGAAACAAAGCATTGAATTTCTGTTTAAAAGAAATCAATACAAAAAACAAGCAGTCTCTATTCAATTTGCAGCAGGCTTTTCTATGATTATGAAGATTTGCTAAATTACTTTCTGTATGAGATAAAGTTTTCACAATTTGGATTTATTTTTTTGCATAACATCTGAAATGAAAATGAATGTAAGTCAAAAAATTGTATATCATTGTATATATACAGCAAAACCACAGAATTCTTAAACTAACACAAATATTAAACCACTGAAACTTTGCTATAAATTTGGGACCCTTTTTTTTTCCATTTTTAATTTCCCATTGTTTTTTCCATTGCTATTAATTCATTCAAGGAAATGTCTTACATTTCATAAAGTTACAGGATTTCAGCCTAGGAAATTATATTTATTCCAGATTTGCAACTTTGAAGAAGTTGAATCTAGCCACAGACAATCAAGAATTCTTTAACTGTGAGATATAAATATTAATAAATAGTTCAGATTTATTTAAAAAACAAAAAACATACTGCTGCAAGAGACAGAAGAAATAAATTAGATTTCTATTTATTAGATTTTACTTTAAGAATGTGAATTTTTTCTGAGAACATGTTTATTAATTTGGGTAAAATACATTACATCTAAACTACTTGTATTTTTACAACAGGAAAAACTAACACAAGGGGATAATTTTAGTACTTCCAATAGAAGTAATTTATATTTTAGCTAGGAAAATGGGATAAGAGGATGACATGATTTAGATCACACGTTAATCTGTTGCACAGTTTCAAAGGCAAGGAAAAAAAATCCTTGAAAAGGAAATTTTGTATCAAAATGGAATTTTGTTGTTGGTATTCACTCCCATAAATAGACACTGTTTGTGTGACATCACTTTTTTAGATGACAATGTAGTTAATGATACTATACTTCAATGATATCACAAAGAAAAGGTCACTCAGAAGACTGATCAGAACAAATATCTGCCTGGTTTAAAAAATAACAGGCTATGGGCTGGGTGAACTTCATATATTAAAATTAGAAATAGTTTTTCTTGTTTACTTTGTAAATTCTCCATATATCAGCAACAAGAGAGCAGACAATTAAGAATCTATGTTACATCGGTGGTCCTAACTCTGCAGTTGATGTACAAAATTTAATGACCATTTGGCCGTATCTGTAGAATATGAAATAGCATACAACTTTATTCTTCTTAGGATCTAGAGTTTTGAAGTTTTCTTGCACTCATTAAATTCTGGAACATGAATCTTTTCATATAATAATTGTATATAACTGGAGTCGTAAAACTATTTCTTGTACATGGTATCTAGCTTAGCAAAACCCACATAGTGTTTCATTGAAAGATGAAGATTTGTATTTTCCAGCACTCAAGATCCAACAATAGCACAAACTTTGACTTAATAATGAAGGAAAAAAAGAAAGAATGAGCATGGTAAATTACGGCTGAGAGACACGAGCCACAATTGTCTGAAACATGACTTACAGTCATTGGGCCTTTCATGATTCAGAACTTTTTTAACACCTAGGAATAAATAGCTATCATTTCTGTTGTCTCCACTCAGTATTTAAATGTAAAAATTAAAAATAATCCTATTTCAGATGGAAATTCCTGATTAGAGAGTATTATATAAGAGTTACTAGAGTCTTGCTAAGATCAACAGAAGTTATGATGTAATTTATTAGAGCTTCTTAAAAGTTGCTCATCCAGGGAACATTGACAGCATGCTGTGACCTCTTAAATCTATAAGCCTTCTTTGCAGTCAGAAAAAGAAAAGCATTTAGAGTTTTGTCATGCTCATATGGGTGTGGGGACGGAATATTCTGGAAGAAGTCTGACAAGTAGTTGACAAAGAGATTACTGAAATTTGGAAAGGTGACAATATCTAACACTCCTGACTGACTCATGGTCTGTGAAACTAATTACAACAATCACCCAGGTTTCCAGATGTGAAGGAACCTAGGATTTCTGGAAAATAGGAATTGAGCATGTAGAAATCAACTACTCTGTTCATATGATATAAAGTTGATCTGTAAATACAGAACAAATCTCATGCCTCTGTGATTCAGACTTCCTACATATGAAATCAATCACAGATTTACAGTTTTGGAAATTTGCCAAGGGAGCCTGGAAGACAAGTTTGTGAGATAGGAACTGAAGGATATTGTTATAGAAGTTAAATCTGAAATGACAATTCAGCTGATCAAAGTAACAGATCTACACCAACTTACCGCCTCACCAGAATGTCCTCATAGCACAGTTAACGACTGGAGGATTAAAAGTGTAAGACTCTTCAAGATTTCCCTGAAACAGAAAATCAAACATGTTTTATTTGCTTTTCTACAGCAAAACCAATAAATTCTGAAGGGTTCAAGAAATAGGAAAGTTAATACACTGAAGATAAATAACTTCTGCAAACAGTAATCATTGAAAAGCAGCAAAACAAAATGGAATTTTTAAACTCTGATGTGAAAGAATATAAATCATAATCATACACAATTATTTGTATTGAAATTATCTGAAGTGCTTGTGAAACAGTTGTGTTCCAGATGTGTCTTAGTCATGAACACTTTCTTGCTTTGTCACTGCGCTAGACCAACCCAATGTACTGTTTTTAGTGCACAAATACTGTCTCATAACTGAACTTGTGCTATTAGCTCTTTAAATACACCAGACATATCACCAAAACCTGCAGTACTTGCACTGGCAGTATGTCATTGGGTAAATTACCTTAGGTGTATGAAAACAGAACTGTAGCCTTGTCAATAGTAAAGTTATCTCTTCATGTATCACAAACCAGTGTCAACTTCTAACATATGGATAACCACTCAACCCACACACTTAGCTCTTTCTCACTAGCAGTCAAGCTCAAGAGGTGAACCTGTGAAAACCTCATGATTTTCAGCAAGGCCAAACGCAAGGTCCTGCACCTGGGCTGGGAAATCCATGCATAAGTACAGGCTGGTTGGAGAATGGATCGTGAGGAGAAAGACTCAGGGGCATTAATTGACGAGAAGAAAAAACACAACCCAGTAATGTGCACTCGCAGCTCAAAAAGCCAACTTCAGCCTGGGCACCATGAAAAGTGGTGTGGCCAGCAGGTCAGGGGAGGTAACTGTCCCCCTCTATTTTGCTCTCGTGAGAGCCCACCTGGAGTGCTGCATCCAAATCTGGGGCCCCCAACAAAGGAAAGATGTGGACCTGTTGGAACAAGTCCTGGAGAGAGACACTAAGTTGACCTCAGGGCAGGAGCATTTCTCCTATAAAGATGGGCTGAGAGAGTTGGAGCTGCTCGGTCCAGAGTAAAAAGGCTTTGGGGAGAATTTTTAGCACCTTCCAGTATCTGAAGGAGGCTTTCAAGAGGGGTGGAGATAGACTTTTGACAAGGGCATGTTGTAAAAGGCCGAGGGGAATTGGCCTTAAGTTGAAGGAGTGTACATTTAGGTTAGATATTAGGAAGGAATATGCTGTCCAAAGAGGTTGTGGATTCTGTATCGGTGAAAGAGTACAAGGCCAGACTGGATGGGGCTCTNGCTTTCA
The DNA here is from genome assembly GCA_013397115.1 of Edolisoma coerulescens. NCBI lineage: Eukaryota > Metazoa > Chordata > Aves > Passeriformes > Campephagidae > Edolisoma > Edolisoma coerulescens. Next base: position 158,148 of record VWZW01002093.1, read on the forward strand.
AGAGGGGTGGAGATAGACTTTTGACAAGGGCATGTTGTAAAAGGCCGAGGGGAATTGGCCTTAAGTTGAAGGAGTGTACATTTAGGTTAGATATTAGGAAGGAATATGCTGTCCAAAGAGGTTGTGGATTCTGTATCGGTGAAAGAGTACAAGGCCAGACTGGATGGGGCTCTGTACAACTGGTCTACTGGAAGGAACCTCAGGCAGGGGGCCTGGATCTAGAAGATCCTTAAGGTCTCTTCCAACCCTAACCATTCTACCAGTCTGTGATTCTGTGATCTTTCCTTTGGGCTAAGGCTGGGAGAGGTAGAACTGTTCAGTCTGGAGAGAAGAAGGCTTAACAGAAAACTCATCAACATATACAAACAATTGAAGGGAAGATGCAAAGATGGAGTCAGTCTCTTTTCTTTGTTGTCTAATGACAGGACAAAAAGCAATGGGAAAAAGGAAACACAGAAAGATCTACATGAATATCAGAAAACAGCTTTTTTTACTGTAACTGAATACTGAAGCAGTTTGCCTAGAAATGACTGTGGAATATTCGTCTTGGAAATACTGAAAAGCCATCTGGACATGGTCTTGGGCAACCTGCTTTGAGTAGCTTGAGCGGGGAGGTTGGTACAGATCCAACCTCGACCACTTTGTGATACTGTGATATTTTATTCACAGCACTCATGAGTTTGTGTTTTATGCACCCACCTAGGCAGTCTGGGATTAATAACCACCCTCCACATTTTTATATACCTCAATCATGACATTCAGAAATCACAATATTCCTAAATGATTTAGGAAAGAATAAAAGTAAATAGCAATAAGTGACCAACAGTGATCGAGAATGTTTCACCCTAAAACTCTCCTCCCTGAAACTATTCTAATTTTGTCATAATACAGTAACAGTTTCAGTGGTTTTTGACTTTTTTTTTAATGCACTGCATATACAACATGAAGGCAGTCATTCAAAATAGGCAGGTAAAGAACTTTTGTTATAAGCAAATGTTAAGTAGTATAAAATAGGTTTGGAGTATTTATTTATTATGATCTTGCAGGGCTTTCAAATGTGGTGAAACATAGTTGTATATGACAATGGACTGAGTCAATCATTTTTATGTCAGAAGCATTTCAATATCTGCTTTATTTTTCACAGTCAGACTGGAAGCAGAGTGAATAGATACACACAAATAATAATGTTATCAGTGCTGAAGGCTTAATGACATGAATGGTTCAAATTATTATCTTGAATACATATTTTGTTGCATTTTAACATAGCTGTGTTTATGGCAGAGATTTCTTAGGCTGGTTAGCATTTCCTTTATGTCTATAAAAGCATCAATTATTATTTTTTTAACTTATATTGCTTAATTAATCATCACATCATAGGAATGTTGATTAAGCAATATAAACTCATAAAATATGTCCTGAAAACTGGTGCACTATGCATTGTCCCTGTTTCATAAACACATATGCAAATATAAGATTCTTCCATTCTTTTATCAGTCCTCTTTGTTACTCTATGCTATGTATTTTAGCTGCCTGATTGAATTTGCTTGGTCAAATTACATGGGCTTTCACCACTTGAAAATTATGAACCTGTCCAGTTCACCAAAAGACTGTTTTCACATTCAGTATATTCTATTAATAGTACTATTTTTATTCAACTTTTCCTTAAAGAAAGCAGCAATTCCAACCACAAAAAGTAAAAATATTGCCTAAAGCGTATTCTTAATATTCTAATTTGTTAAGCTGAGTTTTTATAGATTAATTTATGGTCATTTTCTCAAAGAGTAATAAACACATTCTGTGTACATCTAAAAGAAAGAGGAAGAACTATTGCAGACTTGTAGTAGTGGGACAGAAGTTTAGCAAGACTTTCTCCTATATTTGGGGGCATGCATGCCTTTCACCTCCCTCTTCTCCTGCAGATTTTTTTCTGCCCACCATTCCATGGCTCTTTTCTACTCTTACTCAACTTCTTTTAATAGTTTCAAAGTTGGGCCTCATTCAGTTTTCCTCTCAGTATTGAGGATATCAGTATATCAGGACAGCTTTGAGCTTAAATCATAGATGATAAAACCTCAAAAATTTACAAAATCAACAGCATATCCGAATATCATAGGGTAGTTCTGGAAACTCATCTATTTGGTTTCCTAAACTTGCAGAAACAGAAAAATCTCTATCACTGGCTACTATTTATTTAAAAGAGAAAAAGAAAATTAAGAGGATGGTGGGTTACATTGCTAAGAATATCAAGGGAATAATATTGTTATATATGCCCCACAGGATCAATAGGCTTGTCCCTCCTTCAAAATAAAATAACTTATAAAACAACTGTTAAATTTTTTACACAAACACTCGTTCCCCTAACAAATCTCTTTTGTCTCCAGAATCTTTATTCCCCATCTTTAAATATAAAATATAAGAAAGCAGATGTCACAGATCCCAAACCTTGTTTCTAAGTGTGTGTCAGACAGGGTTAAAGCTCTGGAGAGAAAAGACATGGTCTATGCTGAGTGGCTGCCTTTGGAGCGGCCTTTGGAGACAGATGTTGCTGTTAAGACTCTGTATGACCATAGCCAGGCCTCTCTCAGGTTTGTCACCGGTAAATGGAGTTGACAGTCTTCTGCTATGTCACTGACATGCCGCGTAAATAAATTCATTAAAGAATACCATGAAAGCATATGAATCTATGGGAATGAAGGTAATTAATTTCAATCTGACCTCATTAAGGCTAATTCTCTTCTTGTCCTTTAGTCTTCTTCATAATCACTCTTATATCGAAATGATGAAAACGGACATCCATTGTATTCCATGCCTTAGGTAGGCAAAGCTAACAGCTAGCATGGAACAGATAGAATGTCCTCCTATCATGCTTTTCTACCCTGTCCACTGTTATTCCCCTGACAGAGTCCATGAGTCTAAAGAGCTCAGCACTGATACTTAGGAAAAAAGAGTCTCATTTTCAGCAAGTTTACCTTTTTGATGGCAGTCTGATAGATATTATACCTGCACAGGGAAAGGGGCAGAAGCACATGATTTGGTACTTTTGTTTTTATGGTAAGTAGATTGTAGCTTGTCTTTTTTTAAAAAGAAAAACCTCTCTCAGATATTTGAAGGTCATACCCAGGGACTGACAAAGCTCTTTAACAACTGAAAAGCCTTCAAAAAAAAAGTCAGGACAAATGACGTAGTCAAACCCATTTTTTTTAAGGGAAACAGTGAGGTTGTATACGTGGATATGGCACAGAATAGAAAATGAGGTCCTATATGGACTCATGAACAAGAAGTCACTCCTGTGCTCTAGAAAGGAAAGAAATACACCCAAACCAAAAAGGACAGAGAAGAGAAGGAATTAAGTATCTGAGTTATAATTAACTTGATGCCAACAACTGTCATGCTGGAATAACCTAGTTCTGAGTAACATCATTTAGATGCTGGAAACTTGCACCAACACAACACTGTTTGTAACATTAGATAACATCAGATCTAGATTATAAAAAGTGTGTAGAAAACCTTTAAAGATGGAAGCACTGAAAAAATAGAATACCAGCTTCATTGTAAGCAGGATAGGGGAGCTAGAAGTTGAATCTTCTACAGGCTGGAGGTACTTAGTCTGATTTAGAATTAGTGTCAGAGGGCAGACTCCATGCTTCTATCATTTTACTAAAAATGTTTAAAGGGATAAAAGATTGCATAAAACTTTGGTATATATCTTGAATTCTCATTTCATAGTTATTTATTTTCCCCCATAGAATTGAAAGTGATTTTTATTCAGAATTTTTTTGACAAAGAGATATACTGTCAAAAATTGTTTTCTTATTAAGAGCAATTTTTTCATTGCTGATACAATAACTGCGATCAACAACACCTGACAGTCAATCTCAGGATGTGTGAGTACACCCTGTTTACTATCATCCTTAGAAATACGAAGCGTGAAAAATACGTATTTCTCAAATAAAGTTTAGAGCAAAATATTCCCTATCTAACCATTTCCTTTTATTCAACCACATCAAGAGATGTGTCTTTGGCTCTAAGCAGAAACATGAAAGAGGAGGAAAAATATACACCCCTCAAATTAAAACACAGAAGTGTGAACAATGGTATCATACACCCCTCAAATTAAAACACGGAAGTGTGAACAACGATATCAAAATCAGGATTTTCAATATTCAGAAAATCTGATACCTAATTTAGTTCAACTAGTTTCCTTAGAGAACAAAACTATAAAACCTTGCAAAAAGACTAGATAAACCACGAGAAATGAATTTTGGTTTAAAACTGCCAGAGCATTTCCCACTTCTAGACATAGTGGTGGACATGCACATGAAGGATAATGAAACAAGTTGATTAAGGATTTTGTATCTGATGTGTTTTGTGAGAATAAAAGATACTTTGCCCTTAAACATTTTCTGAATATTCTCTTGATCCCTCATTCATGATTAATCCTGGCCATTCAATGCCACCTGTGTCTTTTGTCCAGAAAGACAATAGCAGATGATGGAGCTAGGATAGGCCTATTAAGATCTCTCACTTGCCTAATCTCATTTTCACAAACAGACTGAAACACAGTCTCCCTCTTAACGGTACGGCACAAGCAGGCAGTCTTCCAGGAATGATTTTACAGCCAAGTAAATCAGTGTTTCTCCTCCTGTAAAGTCATTCTCAGTAGTATTGCTATTAAGAGGTTGCACGATGAAGAATAATATCAAGAAACATGGCATTGCCCCAGTGGGGATGTAGTAGGAAGCAAAATAGAGGGGTTTCAGGCTGCTATTTGGAAGAGATTTAAGCTCTACTAAACAGGACCCTGCAGAGAGATAAAGGGAAAATGTGTTTAACCCTTTTTCACCTATTAGAATAGGAGTAGTGTTGTTTTACCTTGCATTTCACAAAGTTTGACAATTTCTATTCCAGTTCTACAGCAAACCCAAGCTATAAAAAGAGCTCCTAAATCATAAGAAAAAAGAATTAGTAGGGCAGATCTCCTCTAAGAAAGTAAGTGCCAGTAATAATAATATAAATACTAGCATCTTCATGAGACAGAAGTTCCTGTCAGACTTACCACAGGCTGAGATGAAAGCAGCTGCCACGGCCAGACAAGGATGACAAGGGCTTGGGCAGCCCTTAAGGTCTGGCCGGTTGCAGGGCCCTGCCCCCGCCCAGTTCCACTGATGTCCAGCCAGGGCCCTCCCCACCTCTGGGTTCCCACACCTGTCCTGCCCATTCCTATCACTGCTGCAGAACAGTCTGGCTTCCCCACCACCTCTGCAGCTCTTTCCCCTGCTAGGGGAATGCACTCCACAGGCACTCTGCCCAGCCTGGTGTATCTGCACCCCCAGATTTTCCTCCTGGGGTGTCCCCAAGTTCCTAAGCCCCTACCTGTGTGTGGAGGCTGGGCCCTAAGGCCAAGCCATGGTGAAGGCTCCACAGCTGTGCCAAAGGCTGCCCTACATCCCACCCAGCTGGGAGCCAAGGGGTCAGGACTCACAGCAGTGCCGAAGCCACAGGCCTTGCCCCATGGATGTGCCAGTGTCTTCCGCTGTGTTTTCCCTAAAGCCAGCCGCAGTGGGGCCCAGCTGAGGGCCCGGGGCTGTGCCCACAGCTGCAGCTGAGTTGGTCATAAGGCGCAATGGTCCCTGTGGTCCCTGTCACCTTGTGGTCCCTGTCACTGGGAATCTCTGGGCTGACCCATGTCTCTCCACCTTCCTGCTACCTCCAGGGCCTCCTTTTGCTCCTGTGCTTCGCCTTAAATCTGTAACCTGGCCCTGGCTTGTGTGACTTTGTCATGGGCACCTCCTCCTGCCCAGGCTCCAGGTCCCAGTCCAAAATGGAACAAATTGAATTTAAATTGCTGTTCTTCTTTTGTAGATGTGGAACAAGTATTTCCTCCTTGCCAAAAATTTTACTTGCTAAACACTTTGAAAAAATTTTAATTTTCCAACGTGTTAAAAGTTTGATCATGGTCTTGCTTCTGCGGTGAGAAATTTACCTAAGGTTTTTTGTTTAAGGATTTTCTGCTCTTTGGAAAGTTATTGGATAATGATTTGGGGGCATTGACATCAACTTGGCTCTTAACTGTTCTGTTATCAGAGCACTATCAAATAAATTCCCCTATTTACTTTTTTTTTTTAAAAAAGCCTCTAGATTAATACACTGTCTAGTCAGTAAACTTTCTAAAGTGAAAACTGTTGACAAATATTTTCTCAGAGTTCCAGGCACAGAAGACATCACAGCTAAACAACTATTTTATATGAGCTAACTTGTGCCTTGGAGAAACTATGGTAAGGACAATGGTCTTTATTTGAAATACAGCTAAAAGTTATTCTTTTATGAAACCCACCAATCTTCTTGGTATAATTTAGAACTTTAATAATGTTGTAATAAGTAGTAAATAAGATGCATATACAAATTTTTTAATGTAGTAAATAAGATGCATATACAAATTTCCTTCTCTTACTGCCCTTATTTTTTTAATCCATTTAAAAATATTTTGTTTCAATAGCTATTTTTGTTTTCAATGGCTTTTGTTTAAAAATTCTTCGGCCATATGGTTTCCTTTATATATCTAATGAATGCAACATTGGCAATTTATGAAAAACAGCAATTGACATTTATGAAAATTGCAAATTATCACATAGAAATTGTTCAGCAATACCTATAAAATAATAAGGAAAATCTGCTACTAATGGGTCAACTGATATATCACCCAAAAGCTACAAAACAGGTATTGGTAAAATGAATTCACAAAAAGATAAAAATTAACGGTGGGTGGAGAGAAACCACAAAAAAAAAAACAAAAAAAAACCCCAACCTGGAAGTTTTGCCATTATTTCTTCTGGTCATACATAAAGAATAAATTATAAAAGATATCCTGGATCAGTACTGTAGTAAATTTTTCCCTTTTGTGCAATGATTCTACCTTTTTTTGTTGTTGTTTTTAATTCTGGTTTTGAGGGGGGTTTCTTCTGTCTTTTTCTATTGTCTTAATAAAACATCTGACATACTATGGATATCAGAAAGTTATGTTTTGTAGGAAAAAAATTCATATATCTACTAAATGTACTAAAGTTATACAGTGCATTTTTCAAAAATCTAAATATATGAATAGAATTCCCCTCTAAAAAAATTCTTGATGAGGTTTGAAAATTGAGAACCCTACTTTAAGTCTTTTAAGTGATCATACGGTCCAGTACTGTCTGAGTGAAGGCAAAGTTCCCAAGACAGGTTTACAAATAAAAGCCAAAGTGGTATTTTACCTATTCTCTATTTACCTATTTACTCTCTTCTCACATCATGTCACAACTGTACCCTACAAATTCAGAAAAGCTTATTCAATGGTTACCAGTGTAACACTTCCCCTGGTATATCTATTCTACATACAACGTAGCTAAGAAATTGTCAGCAGGTAACTGAAAGCTCTTTAGTAGTACTTTTATACAAATTCATGTTTTCTAATGCAAGTCCTTTGATAGTTTTTGGTTAAAAAATGCAATATCCTTTTTTAGGCTAAACAAAAACAAAAACTCTGAAGCAAATAAAATGCTTTGTAGTATTAACTGCCATGTTGAAATATGGATTACAGTTGCATTGTTTTAAAGTAATCAAAATATTTTTTATCTCTCATATTTGTCAAAAAACTAAGAATATGTTTGGATTCTTTTAGACTTCTGCATCATTAGCCAGCTTTAGCTTTACTTACAAGTCCTTTAAATATCAAATAACAAGGAAGTTGATGGCAGTGGAAGAATCATATACCTATTCCTTTGATTATATATGTATTTTTGACCATGCTTCTTATGTATAACAATAATTTAACTATAATCAGCTACATCTGAATCCTAGAGTAGCTTATTAATGTATTAAGGAATAGTTAAACAAGAAGCTCCACAGAAGAGGGATTATTTGCATGATCAAGTCAAGTCTATGAATAGCTGAATAAACTGTAGGGTAGAGCCACACACAGTTGCTGTCTCAGTAGTTGACAGGGCTTTTTTCAGTAGAAAAAAAGAGTCATTGTAACACTCTTTTTAAAAGACAGATTTTAAATAAAATCTGTTAATTATTTATAGGAAGCTGCAGCATACACATAACTTGAGTTAATTGGATTATTTTTAAATATCCTATTTGTCAGTATCCCTTGAACAGGAAGACCTTGTGATCTTCTGTGAATGGAGAAGAATGCCTGAGCAAGACTCTCCTTTAGGGAAGCTGTGTATATTCTGTTCAATACCACTTACACTACAAATGTGCCAAGTAAGAAGAATGACTATGAATGACAAGTTCACTGCAAGGAAATTATTACAGATGCTCAGCAGAAGCCAGAATAGCTTCAGATTCTTGCAGCTGTTTAAGCAAGTTTAGTTTAAGTTTAGTTTAAGCAGTGCACTCTGCCACCTAAATGCAAATTTAACTACAGCTTTGGTCCACCTTCCTGTATCTGAATTGTCAATACAGTAAACTAATTGTGATGTGACAGATGCCTCTTGGCTTGGCTGGTTTCAGACAGCTTAGCAATACCAGTTGTGCTTGGTCGTCTTGAAAATTAAAACTGGAAAAAATAGTCTGTGCAAGCAATTCAGCCATCAGCTGGAAAAAAAAGAATTTCTTAACAAAATTTCTACTTAATGTGATTACACATTTAGTCAGAATTAGGGTAGGTGGAGAGTTGCTGCCATCTGCTGGAAAGATTCCTTTCCTGACTAAAATAAATAAAAGTGAAGGGGTTTTTTTTACGAGTAATGAAAGATTAAAACTATTACCTTTGATAAAATTTAGGTGCTCAACACTAAATGATCTAAATGATCATTATTCTAGTGGCATCAAGAGTGTAAAATTATAAAAATGTGGACCTAAATCTCCTTGCAATTCAATGTCTGAATGGAGGACTATATAATTAAGCCATATTCATAAATAAGAACTAGAGAGCATAAATCCTTCCAAAATGGGGAGAATAGAAGATGCAAAAGGAGAGGAAAATTAGAGACAAAGAGGCCTTTGCAGACAACCATTTGTTTAGTTTTATAATATAAATCTCAGTGCTAAAGTTTTATTCATTATGATACATAAAAATATTAGTCTAAGAAAACAACATTAAAAACCCAATGTTATGGACACGTAAGAGGAACCTCAGAGTGAGTACTACCAGATTTCTCTAAGAGTTGGAAGTTTCAGAAAAAGAAAAACAAACAAACAAATAAAAAGAAAACGCTAGTATTGTCCACCTGCCAGGAGACTGCAATCTAGGTCCCAAAACACACATAGTAGTTAGCACTGCAAAGACATTTTGATGCTGAATGTTAGAATAAGCAGTACCATGTAGCTTACAGGGCACTGGAAATTTTTGAAGAGCTTTTCTGTCTTCATTCTCAGTTCTGTTTCATCTATGTAGAGTCCCAAATTCAGACAACACTCGGTATTTCTTCCCAGCTAAATGCCTGTCAATGTTAATTTTATATCTCCCTGATGAGGATTTCAAGTTAGGTGTTGAATGATTTAGATGGAACTAAGATTTGGACATGAGTACACAGCCTCACCTATTTGCAAGCTTTAGCCAGAATGCCAATAGGTATACCTATTCCACAACAACAACAACAACAACAACAAAAA
>VWZW01002093.1:174663-196963 GCA_013397115.1 Edolisoma coerulescens
TTTTTCAGTAGTCATAGGAACATTGCTCCCACTTTTCTGGACAGTTTAAATAAAACCTAGGCTAAGAAAGATCCTCACCAGATAGAAGGCAACCTTGCACTTGTGGCACAGAAACTCTGCTGTGGATTTGGTCCCTACCAAATTAGGGTAGATTTAAATTAAATTCTTCCTTTATCATTACTGTTCTTTTCTGTTAGAGCTGTGTCTGCAGTGCAAAACAGATACAGCATTAAATGCTGAAGGCTTGGTAACATCAACAGAATTGGAGTCTGGTGGTTAACAACTCCTAAGTCTCCTGCAATATTAATTCCTTTTCCCCTCCTTTATTCTTTTTTATCAATTTGTTCCAGCTTCGTAAGTTATTCTCTTAACTGCTTTCCTTCTTTTCATCAGGATGAAGTGAAAAATACTTGCCTTTTCTTACTAATACGTGCAATGTGCCCAGAATACACAAGCTGTTTTAACAAATCTAAAAAGATTACTTTGTCAATATAGAGAATATCTAGCACACAAAACCCAGAAAAAGAATGCTTAATATAAAATTGTTTGCTTTGGGAAGGGAATAATGGAAGAACACAAATAGAGGATAAATTTTTCAACACATGATCATTTATTTTCTTAGTTAACAGTCTCAGAATGATGAAATAATATGGGTTGAAAGAGATTTTGGGAGGCCTGCAGCCCAACCTCCTATTCATAGCAGGGTTGACCCTTAATTCAGACAAATTTACTCTGGTTTTTGTCCAGCTGAGCCTTGAAAACCTCCAAGAATGGAAATGGCGTAATGCCTCTGGACAACCTATGTCATGGCTGGGCTGTCTTCCTGGAGAAAAGGCTTCTCCTTCTTTCAAACCTGAGCCTCTCATGTTAAAGCTTGTTTCACTGCCTTTCAACTTCCTGCCACACACCACTGTGAAAAGTCTGCCTGCATCTCCTCTTCCCCTTCTATTCGTGCTGGCAATACTGTGGAATATCCCTGAAGCCATCCTTTCTCCCAGCTGAACCAGCCCTGGTCCCATAGGCTCTTCCCACAGGGAAAGGGCTCCAGGGCTCATCATCCTAGCTGCATCCCCTGAACCCACTCCAGTCTGTCCATGCCCTTCACATATTTTAGGGATCAAAACTGAATGAAATATCCAGATATGGTCTAATGAATGTGACGTAGAAGAATATAATCCCTTCCCTTGATGCCTCTATTCATAAAGCCCAGTATATTTCTGTACTTTGCTGCTGGGGTGCACTGCTGATTTCATACTATTGTACTACAGCCATAGTTTCAAAATATGGGTGCCTTAATCCATCTCTTCCATTGCATTCCTTTTTTTCTTGAGAACAAGTAATTCAATCCTTGCGTTACACTGAAAAATTTTAATCACTTCCTACACTGCCAGTGAAACAGCAGTTTTCTTTACCTTTATCAAGGGACAACATATTGCTTATACATCCCAAACTTCACAATCTTTTTCGAGATGTTCTAATAGTGATCTTCGTCTTCTGTATCAGTTGTACTATTTCAACTTCTATCTACTTCACTGTTACAAAATCATTCATTTTTCCCACATAGGAACATTATAGGTACCCTGAACTATCTTCTAATTACATTATAGGTACACTGAACAATTTTCCAATTATCTACAGCTTGCAAAGTTATGCCATAACCACTTCTGTTGTTATTTTTAATGTCAGTGGTGATCGTCTGTATAAAAAACCCCAAAACAATCTTGTCATGTTGCAGTCCTTTGCCACTCTATAAAAAATGAGTATACAAACTAAAATAAACCAAAAAAAGTAAAAAGAAGAAAGAAAACATAGATGTATAAATGTGTATGTTCAGTATAACAATGTAAGGCTACTACTTTGTGTTTGAGCTGTAAAGAATATAAGGAAAATTGAAATAAATTCCAGACCAGAGCTAACATGTACCTTACGTCTGTCTACAGACAGGAGAATACAGCCAATGCCTACTTGTCACAGAAAGCAGATATTATTTCATATTAAAAAGAGGATCATATAGAAATTGAACTCAAGAGCTGATTATTTAGAATCACAGAACCATGTAACATACTGAGTTGGAAGGGGCCCATCAGCATCATTGAGCCCAACTCCTGGCCCTACACAGTTCACACCAAGAATCATACCATGTGTCTGACAGCATTGTCCAAATGCTTCTTGAACTCTGTCAGGCTGGTGCTGTGAGCACTTCTCTCTTCCAGTGTCCAAACACCCTCTGTGTGAGGAACCTTTTTCTAATATCTGACCTAAACCTCCCAACTCAGCCATTCCCTCAGAACTTGTCATTGGTTACAAGAGTGATCAGTGTCTATCCATCTACTTCCCCTCATGAGGATGTTGAACACTTCAGTGAGGTCTCCCCTCAGTATCATCATCTCCAGGTTGAATAAACCAAGTGACCTCAGCTGCTGCTCGTAAGGGTTCCCCTCCAGCCTCCTCACCATCCTCATGGCCCTCCTCTGGAAGGTCTTTGATAGCTTAATGTCTTTTTTATATTGTGGCACCCAAAGCTGCCCCCCGCACTCGAGGCAAGGCCGTCCCAGGGCAGAGCAGAGAGGGACAATCCCCTCCCTTGCCCAGCTGGTGATGCTGTCCCTGATGCCCCCTCAGGACATGGCTGGCCCATCTGGCTGCCAGGGCACTGTTGACTCATATTCCACTTTCTGTCAATCAAGACCCACAGGTCATTTCCTCAGTGCTGCCCTTCAGCCTCTCATTCCCCAGTCTATCCACACAGCCAGGGTTGCCCGTCCCAGGTGCAGAATCCAGCACCTGCTGGTTGGTGATTCACCATCTCTCTAATTTGTCAAGGTCTCTCTGCAGGGCCTCCCTGACCTTGAGGGAGTCAACAGCTGCTTCCATGTTACTGTTGTTGGCAGACAGTATTTCTTCAAGTCCAGCATCCAATATCTAGCATTTATTCCAGCAAAGGCTCTACTACCTTAGGAATTTTAGAGCTATTTTCTAATAATGAGCACAGTATCCAAGCTATGTCGCAGAGATAGCACTAATAGTATATCATCCTTGATTCTGTTAACTGAGAGGTGATGTTTCCCTAGAATACTTTGAACAATCACTTCAGAGCAAATTGTTTCACCTCATCGTAAGTTCCACTGATTTTTTCTTTTCTTCTGAAGAAAGACAGGAAAGCATAACTGTGTATCATGTGCACTGCAGTCTTCTCTTTAGCTGTCATTTACAGAGTTTGATACTGTTATTTTAAATTGACATATAATCTTTAAAACTAGTACAGGATCTTTATAAAGAAAACTTGCATCAGTTACATTTTTCTTTCCCTTTTATCTCCTTTACTCAAAGCAAATAATTACCTTAAAAAACAAAAAAGTTACCTTAGGATGTGTATAAATTCATCGTTGCAGAACATAATGCTGTATCTCAAAGAAATTCCCCCTATGGATTCTCCTGAAACTGACAGTGAAATGTAAGCAAGCTCATGTCACAAACAGCCTGAAATGTTGACGTATGTGAAAGGAAGTATGATCATTAAATATTGGACAGATTCTCCATGCACTTCAGTACTATCAGAGGATACTCATGACTTCATTAAGCACAAGGATAAGAAAAAACCTAAACATTAGACTGAATACTGATGGTGTGAAACTATTTCAAGTGAGAGTAGACAAGACATCAGCACTGAAGATGAACATGCTTTATTGTTTTATTATGTGGTTCTGTTTCTCCTAAGTACTTTTATCATCCATAACATTTTCATTTATGCTCCAAATTATCTGTATCTGCCATAAAGCTACTCTGAGCCTTTGTGTGAAAATATTCTCAGCCTCTATTTTTCTTAGGCTTATGGACTCACAGTACATAGAAAATTCTCTGGGGAAGGCTGTTTTCAGAAAATTTTCTAGCTATTCTAAAGCTACAAGTGCACGAAGTCTTGAGACAATACAACAAGGAGAAAAATGTGATTTCATCAATTGAAGAAAAGGTTAGTTATTTTGTCCTTGGTTGTTTAACAATCTCTTTGATCCAGTACACTACTATGTGGGCATGAGGATCTGTCCATGCAGATTAAATTTCAGGAGTCCTAAAAAATTCTCGAGGAGCTTCATTTTATCATTCACTTCCACTTTATTTAAGTCTCCATTTAGCCAAACCAAAACTGAAATTGACTTGAGGATGTGGATCTCAGAATTCAGTGTTTTTTCTGTTATTCTTATTTTGCCCAAGCTTTTTCTAAAAAGACAATTTAGATTATTAAATATTTGCTAATGGTAGAGTCACTTTAAGGAAAAGTACTTAAAAAATGTATGATAGTGCAAAATATTGTGAATTTCAGAGGAAATGGGGAAAAGTTCTTTCTTCATAGATTTATGAGTATTGGTAAGGCAAAAAAAGCGCATATTTCACCATCAAAAGTTACAGCTGTAAACAAATAATGGAAATTATTAATGAGAAATGACATTTTCTTGCCATAGTAGAGACAGTTTTACAGGCAGAACTAGCTTCTAATTTCTCAACATGTAAGGTGTTTTCAGAAAGCACTTGTCTTGAACCACCTAAGCATTTTATTACTATCCACATACTTTAGATGCATACTTTTTGGTATAGCACTTAAAAGAAAAAAATTCCCCCCACAAAGCCCCCATTAATTTTACCAGTAATTTTTTTTCATATCTACCTAACAGCAGATAAAATGCCCAAATTTATACTCATGTACCTGCTTTTGTGAAGTATCCTAATAATCTAAAACCACACAGCTCTTGCTAAAATCTACCTAATTTTATTTTCTGTATTTTTCCCAATAATTCCTACTAATATATGAATAATATCAAACTGATACTATTTAGTCTCTAAAGTTCATCAGGAAATATTAGGACTTTTACTAGAAAGTTTATTTTAAAAGGATACATAGTTTCAAATAGTGTTATCAGTTTAAACTGAACACTTGACAGATCAGTTTTGGAATAAAATAAATGTATTTGTTTCAAACACTCTGGATATTTTGATAAATAAAATTTTTGATAAATAAGACTCTTCTTCCTCTCAGTATGACTCTATGCATTTAGGCAGACAGATTTTTCATGTTTTTACTCACACAAGTAGGTGTGAATAGCATCTACTTTGTTTACAACCCACCGATATTTTCATAGTTGAAGTGGGAACACTTGGGTCAGAAACTTTCAGTAAAAACACCGTGTATGAGTGGTTGGATACTTCCATAGAAGAATTTCCAGAAGAGCTAATTACTCTTTCAGGGCATCAATGCAAAATTGTTTCTGAAGAAATTATCACTGTTTGTTTCCTTTTTTCTCTTACCTGAACATCAAATGTTTCCTGAACTCAAGACAACCTAAGGTGCTCATTCTCCCTAGAAAGTCACTTAAAAAATTCGAAGCTGTACATATTGAAAGATTCCCTTTTTGTCTCTTCTGAACCTCAAGGAAAAAAAAAAAGCCTATTGTTCAATAAAATGCCTAAAAAGTCCAACAAAATTTTCAAAATGTGTAGACATATATCTATAATTTCCTTGGTGTTTGGGGTTTAGGGTTCTTTTTTTCTCCCAATATGCTTTGTGGTTAATCAGAAAAGGGAATCTTCTGCTACCATTCATAATCCATTCTGCAGACACAATAGTGCAGGTAACATATCTTTAGTTCAAATCACAGCACTTAGCATTCCTACTGTTCCCACAGAAACAGACACAGATATACAGAATGCTTTATATTCACCCAACAGTCATTTAATACTTTGTGAAGATGCACAGCAGGTTTACACTTAAAGTACACCTATAACTCTTAGCCCCCACTATCCTCACTGCACTTTAGGAAATTAGGATGTCAAAAAACTTGGTAATTTTTACCATGATGTGGTAATTTTTTGTGGTCACGCCTCCTATACCTTTAGTTGATTCGGGATTCTGTTAAAACATGCAACACAAAATATTCCTAATCCCTTGGGTGGATGACTTTTACATATTCTTAATTAAAGTGTATTCTCCTTTATGAGAGTACCTCAATAAAACCTTGAAATGAACAAACCTATTTCACAGCAGAACTTCCTCCCTTCTTCCTTGTTCATCAAGAACTAATCTCCTTACATCCCTGCTTTGCAAGAACACAAAAGACAACCATAGAAAGAGAACAGAGTTTATACTGAGTATCCAGTTTGGAAGGAATGAGGGAGGGAAGGGAGACAAAAATCCTTTTTGTGCCTGCTACCGGACTCTGACCAAATAAATCCAGGAAAGACAGTACTAAGAATTAGAATTATGGTTGGAAAACCTTATTTGCTTTCTTGTCTTGCTTTGTATCTACACAATTTCCTGATGTAGCATGCATTCTCAGGGAACTTCGATGCACAAATTAGAATCTATGTCTCTTCTTGTCCGCATGCTAAGCACCTGAAGAGTGCTGAATAGATTTAAAATCTGAGCAAAACTCGGACAGATTACTTCCAGCTATACAAACAATTAGTCAAAAATTAACCTATTTACAATTCTGTTGAGGTTTAAGAGTTTTGTTTCCATTAAATCAGAGGAAGCGATATAAAAGTGAGATAGTATAGGAAAGTACAATGTTAACTGTAAAATCTGATATGACTCTCTATTAATTAATAGGGCTTGATTCAGCTTCATATGCATAAAAGATTAGTCGCTTGAATTCTACTTATAATAAAGTATGAACTGAATGGTAGAAATTGACATTTAACAATAAATTTCTTGGCAGGCAGCAGGGGGGAAGGGAAGGCAAAATTTCCCTTAACTCCAGTAGTCTGAATTCAGAGGTAGAAATGAAATCATGGAATGCGCCATGTTCTCCAGGCTCACATGCAGCTTGGTTCTAATTTGAAATTCTGACTACATTGAAAAGTCGCTAAAAATCTCCCTTGAACTAAATCTGAAAAAAAAAAAATATCCTATTTCTATTACAGTTATAAAAGAATCACATTTTTAAAATGTACAGATATCATTAAGAGAAGAATCTATCCTGCTGTCTCCATGAACATGTACAAGGAATTCAACAAAATTGTTCAATGTCAACAGGAGCAGTGCGACACTTCTCCTATGTTTACTGCATGGGTATTTAGAGAGCAATTCTATACCTTCAATTTATGCAGAATGACTAGCTGAAGTTAAAAGGATTTCCAGTGAGCAAATTATTAATAACAATAAATCTCATTTATTGATGAATGTTTCACTGAGTATAAAATCCCACATTAAGTGCTATTACTTTCATAGCCTTACAAAATTAGTTTCTTGAATGGTAGGAATTTTACTTCTTATACAATACTGAAATTTGAAAACAAAACAAAACAAAAAGAGAGGAATTCACAGAATTGCAGAAATACAGATGAGGTAACAAGATATTGGATTAGGCTGCCTGGAATCTACTCATGCATTTCTCACTAAAATCTAAAGTGTAGATATGTCTTCTAAACACTGACAAACTTAGTTCTGTATAATAATAAAGTCAAGTAATTACAGGGAAAAATATCTCATTTCTATGAAGACTATTGGCCTAACAGTCATGAAAACAAAATACTAGGAACATCATGATCCAATCTAACATCTCTTCAACAAGCTGACTATTGGTTCACAATTTTAATGTGAACACAAGAAGGGGCTTAAATAGATACAGCTAGTGTGGGGTGCTTTCATCTGAGTTAATATTTAAATGTGATCTGGGTAATCAAAGAATTCTCTACTTTGAAGACCTCATAATCCAATTCAGGATAAAATGAGATGCAACATAGGACCTCATATTGAATTAATAACTTGACTGAATAGGAATGATACATAAAATCTAGAAATGTGTTATCTTTAGTAGTTTACAGCATGGTAAATTCCTTAACTGAGTTGATATATAAAACATCTGTATAATGAGAAAAAGGCAGGCAAAAAGTCCTCCAATTTTTTCTCAGTTTATTTTTTCTTAATATAATACATTCTGCTTTTTGAATTTGCTTATATTATTGACAGTTTTTGATAATGTAATAGTAATACTGACAATGAGCAGCTAAGCCAGAAAAAGCTATGTCTGATCTCCAGACCAATTTGCAAAATGTTGTTTTAGCTAGCACTGATATAACTGAAATTGTGCACTGTAGTTTTTGGTCCAGCACTATATTTTAACACTAGTTAAAACAAAATTAGCATTAGATATATCTTTCTAGGTTATCATAACTAGAGTTCTGTTCCCTGTATCAAAATAAGTTTAACTTTTAAAGATTTTTCAATGGGATTTTTCTGATTTATTTTGAAACTGATATTCTCCAGAGCTGTGTGGATTTGAAGAGAAAAACATCCTAGTTCAATAAAGAGTTAATGACCTCATAGTAAACTCCTGCTGCTGCAGGGGCCCAGCCCACCTTTGGGCTGAGGATCAGTGAGGACATCCAATGGGTGGATTTCCCCGCCCAGGACAGTGAATCTGAAGGCGGGTCTGAAGATGGTGCCGTGAGTGGCACCAAAGTGTAAACCACATCCCCCTGGGTGTCACTCCATATGATGGTTCCTCCCTCATTCTGGAAATCTCTTTATCCTTCAGTAATCTATTGGTTTTCCTCTTCATGTCTATTCATTTCCCCCATTGCCTAGTTAATTACTGTCTAGAAAGTTCTGTTCTACTGTGTTCTCGATTGGTTCGTTTAAATTAGACCCTCCCTATCGGTCTTTTGATTGGGTACTTGTCACCCCCTGTCTTCTCCCTAGTGGTGTATCCCTCTGTACTGCCCTTCTCCACCCCCTATATAAAAGATGATGTAACTACCCTTCTGGGCTCTTTGTGGTGCCTCCTCCTTGCCTTGCCGTGCCGTTCCCTGGACCCTGGGTCTGGGAATAAAGTCTTGGATTGCTGCTACAAAGAGTCCCTCTCTCTCCTTTATCCTCGCCTTTTGCTACTGTTGCCATAGACTGCTGCCAGCTCCTGACAAGAGGCACAGAGCAGACTGCTCTACACTCGACTGCCAAGCTGCTGTCTGTCCTGTAGACTGGGATACTCAAAGCAAGTCGCCTGCTTGGCCTTTACGGGCGGTCAAGCGGTCAGCGACATCCTACTGTTAAAAACCAGATTTTTAGTCATTAGAACACAAAAATACTTGCAAATAATTACAATTTTAGAAATACTTTAAA
This sequence comes from Edolisoma coerulescens, assembly GCA_013397115.1. Taxonomy (NCBI): domain Eukaryota; kingdom Metazoa; phylum Chordata; class Aves; order Passeriformes; family Campephagidae; genus Edolisoma; species Edolisoma coerulescens. Next base: position 183,779 of record VWZW01002093.1, read on the forward strand.
CTAGCAGGTAGGCATTCTTTTTGGTCATAAAAATGGATTTTTTGAAGGAAGAAGTCAAAGACAATTCTACCGTTTAGCAATTAAGATTTAAATTTATTCACTTCCATAAAAAATTACCTAACATCTCTACTAAAATTTCGACTCCTTGTCCCGTAAATGAAGACGTTTTCCAAGTTACCCAGTACTTGATGCATAGCTTCTTAATTCAAGTTTTGTTTAGCTGCCAGCTGCAGTTAGTGTCTTTCCAAATTGATGTTGGAGAGCACGGAATCACAGAACAGTTAACTTTGGAAGGGTTATCTTGTCCAACCTGCCTCCTCAAACAAGATAAAGAAAGCTGCCAAGGACCTTATTCAGGCAGCTTTTGGATACCTCAAAGGATGGAGAGTCCACAACCCCTCTGTTCACCCTATGCCAGTTCTCAGCCACCATCACACTGAGAAAGTGTTTCCTGATGTTCAGATGGAAGCTCCTGTGTTTCAGTTAAAGTGCATTACTTCATGTCCCATCACTGGGACCACTGGGCACCACTGAATGTTTGGGGTTTTGTATAGTTACAGGGATGGAGACTCCACAACCTCCCTGAGCAACCTACTCAGGTGTTCAGTCAGCCCAAAGTGAAAAGAAAGCTTTGCTTATGTGGGCAGTCCTGAGTTTCAGTCTAAGCCCGTTGCATCTTTCTCTGTCACTGGCCACAATCAAGAAGATCCTGGTTTCATTTCCTTACATCCTTNTTCACCCTATGCCAGTTCTCAGCCACCATCACACTGAGAAAGTGTTTCCTGATGTTCAGATGGAAGCTCCTGTGTTTCAGTTAAAGTGCATTACTTCATGTCCCATCACTGGGACCACTGGGCACCACTGAATGTTTGGGGTTTTGTATAGTTACAGGGATGGAGACTCCACAACCTCCCTGAGCAACCTACTCAGGTGTTCAGTCAGCCCAAAGTGAAAAGAAAGCTTTGCTTATGTGGGCAGTCCTGAGTTTCAGTCTAAGCCCGTTGCATCTTTCTCTGTCACTGGCCACAATCAAGAAGATCCTGGTTTCATTTCCTTACATCCTTCCTTCAGATATTTGCACACATTGAAGAGATCGCCCTGAGTTTTCCCCTACTCCAAGCTGAACAGTCCTGTTTCTCTAAGTCTTTCCTTATAGGACAGTTTCTCTAGCCCATAAATCATCTTTGTGGCCTTTTTTGAATTCCCTCTAATACATATCTCTCTGATACTGAGGAACCCCAAAGTGAACACAATGTTCTGGTATATAATAGTCATGTGGCCCCATCAGTGCTCAATAAAAAGGAAGATCGTGTCTTTATCTGCTAACAATCCTTCTCCCATCCTAAGAAGCTGTTGGTCATCTTGGTTGCAAGTGTACAGTGGTAGCTCATGTTCAACTTGGATGCCTCAGTAACCTTCTCTTCAAAACTACTTCTCAGATGGATGAGCCCACTCTGACCTTATTCCTTTCTAGGTGCCAGTTTCAGCATTTTCTTAACTTCATTAGGTTGGTGTCAGTCTATTTCTCCAGGTTGTTGACATCCTTCTTCATGACAGCACAAACCTCTGTCATATCAGTTACCCCTGCCAGTTCTGTGGCATCTACAAAACTGCTGAGGCTACACTCTTCCCCATTCTCCACATAATTAAAACGAATGCTGAACAGGATTGGCCCCTAGTGTATATCACCAGTTTCCAAGCAGATTTTTTTCTTCTCACCACCAAGCTCGTGCCTTGTCTCTTCAGCTGGTTTTCAAATGATCTCACTGTCCACCTCCAGAACTTATCAACAACTTGTCTGTGCAGATGTCATGAGAGAGTGTGACTGGTACCTCCTGCTTCTGACCACTGGTAATAAAGTCACCATTGTTCTGTAAAGAATTCCTAAAAGAAACCGTCTCTTTACTGTCAGGTGAAATAGACTGTGTCAAAAGACATAGTGAAATCCATGTAGACAGTATCCACTGTTCTCTCCTCATCTACCAAACCTGTCCTTTCAACATAGGTTATCAAGTTGATCAAGCATTACTCCCTCTTGGCAAATTCATACTGACTGCTCCTGGTAGTTTTCTTCTTGGTCAACTCCTGCAAATGTTTTTTCAGGATTAGTTGATCCATCACCTTTCCACAGATGAAGGTGAGGCCTGTAGTTCTCTGGGTCCTTCTTCTTGTCTTTCTAGAAGATAGAAGTGACACTTATTTCCGGAAGTCCTCAGACACCTCTCATAGTCACCATGATCTTTTGAAGGTATTTAAGGGAGGATTTGCAATGACATCAGGCCTGACTAATGGGCACAACTCATCAAGGTCCATGGATACATGTATGTACAGGCTGTTTAAGTTTTCCTTAGCCTAATTCTCTTTCACCATTTATATGACTTTCCTACTTCAGATGTTGTTCCTGGTTTTAGATATCTGGGATTTTTAAAGACCAACTTTGATAGTAAAAATGGCAGCAAAAAGAGGCATTCAGTACCCTCAGCCTGTTTCATGTCCTTTTACAGCAAGGTTCCCATCACATTCAGCAGTGGGACCATATTTTTCTTAGTTTTCCTTTACTTGTTGGTACATTTATAGATACCTTTTTTCGCCGTTGACATCAGACTCTATTTCATCAGACTCTCTTTCTGGGCTTTGATTTTCCTACCTGCATGTCTCCATGCTGAAACAGTGTCTTTGTATTCCTACCAGGTTACCTGTCCCTGTGTCCAGCCTTCATATATTCCCTTTTTATGTCTGAGTTTTGCAGGAACAACTTGTTCCCACATGCAGGCCCCCAGATATTTTGCCTGTCTTCCTGCTTGTTGGGATAGAGTGCTCTGAGCTTGCAGGATGTGAGTCCTGAACATCAACCATTTCTCTTAGGACTTCCCTCCGACCAAGGCTTTACGTAATGGGATTACTTCAAGATGAGACTTGAAGCCCAAGCCAATTCCTGCTCTCCTGAAGTCAGGGTTGTAACTTTCTTTTTGCTCTGTTTCGTCCTTTCAGGGTCCTGAACTCCACCACCTCACGGAAATGGTAATCAAGGCTGCCTTTGACTTTCACATTCCTAACATCCTTCCTTGTGTGTGAGTATGAAGTCCAGCAAAGCACCTCTACACTCTGGTTCCTTTCTCACTTGAGTCAGGAAGTTGTCACTTCAGGAATGTCCTGTGTGGTTTATGCCATGCTGTGGCAGCGTGTTCCAGCGAATACTGATGTGATTGAAGTCTACCATGAGGACCAGGACCTGTAAATGTGAGGCTCCTTCCAGCTCTCTGTAGAAGGTCTCACCTTGTTCTTCTTCGTCAGGTCTTCTTAGACACCCACTATTACACTATTACCCAAAAGCTCTCTGTTCGTCATCCATCCCCAGGAAAAGCTCCATGCATTTCAGCTGCTCTCTTAAATAAAGGGCAGCTTCACCTCCTCAACTTCCTGCTCTGTCCTTCCTAAAAAATAATCCTCATAACTCAGTTGAAGTACTCCAGTCATGTAAGCTGTTACACTGCATCAACTTGATTCCAACTAGGTCAAAGTTCTGCAGCTCAACACAGATCGCTGATTCACCATGTTTCTTCCCCATGCTTTACCCATTGGTATACAGGCACTTCAGACAGGCACCCCTGGTGATTTCCCAGAAGATGCTTAGGAGGAGGAAAAATATATTGTACGTATTTCATACAGCATTTTAAAAGTGAGTCATGACATAAACGATAAGTTTAGGAAAATTTTCCCCAAGTTCTTTTGAAATAAACAGAATTTTAATTGAATAGACATATAGCATAAGAATTGGTAATCATTATTTCCAAATCACTTCACAATTTTTTACTCTATTCATATTTTAGTTTCAGAAAGAACAGAAATTCTGTGAACAGAAAAGAACTACCTTTTACCAGAAGATTTCAAATATTTACTGACCTAAGTCAATATATTAGTAGTGAGACCAATTTACAGATTAGTTTGTTACAAATTTTTTAATAAACATTGATTCCAACTTTTCTCTCTGTTTCCCATGAGTCACACAACGATGTTATTTGTACAACAGAGATTATATTTCTAATTAATTTTGTCTCATGAAAACTTTATGAGTAAAACATACACTAGTTACTCATTATACAGGAGCATTTTAGACTAAACTCTAGATACAAGCTGCATGAGGAAAATGTCCACTTTGGCCAGAAGAGTTAGCTTACAGAGTAAAGGTCAAAGCCTTACAAGCAGCAGAAGGAAAAGTTTCTGTCTGCTTGGATCTTGGAGGTCATAACAACACTTGTCAACATTCCTTGGAATTTTTGCAAAGTAAGCTGTGAGCATGCACTGGAAGCAATAAGACACTCCCATCTCATATTTTGAGTGCTGAACTGGAAGTACAGCTGAAGGGAGAGAGAAATTAACTCTAATCAATTTTTGCCAAATATTCCCATGAAACAATAAATGAAAAGTCAGGATTCTGTACAAGTCAGTTTCACAAGGAAGCACATTGGGGCAACATAATTTTGAATGAATACTTATGCTTAGCAAAAAAGTACTCAGATAGAAGCCTCTCCTATAACTGGCTATTTATTTTCCTGTTATCTTGTTAGACTAAATAGTTCAGACGCTTCCTAGACTTTAACAAGCAAGTAGCAGAATGATTAAGACTCTCGAGCTGACGACAATGAACTGTATGGTCACATGAACTTATCAGAAGGGAGAGACATCTTGAAAGAATGCCTGGACAGGTTGGAAGAGAGTGCTATCAAGAACTGTGCAAAGTTCAAATTTATATTTTAACAAAGCCAAATGCAAAATCCTGGAATGACATTACCAGAGAACCCAGTCCAGACTAGAAAGCATGTGGCTGGGGAGAAGCCTTGCTGGAAGGGTGCTAGGGTTCCCAGTGGACAAGAGGCTGAACAGGAGTCAACAAGGGCAAACTGGATCTTGTACTGCATCCCCAGAAGTATTACTAGCAGAGATAGAGACATGATCATCCCACTCAGTGCTGGTCAGGCCATGCCTGGAGTATACTGTATTCAATTCTCAACCCCACAGTTCAAGAAAAATGCAGACAGACTGGAGAGGATCCAAAGAAGGACCACAAAAATGATCAAATGGCTGGAGAATCTGCCCTATGAGGAAAGACTAAAGGAGTTAGGTCTCTGGTGCCTGGAGAAGAGAAAACTCTGGGGGAAACTTATCACAGCATTCCAGTACTCAAAGTGTGGCTACAAAAAAAATGATCGTAAGTATTACTTGTCAGGGAACAAAAACAACAAAAAAGTGTATATTTATTCTCAAGTTTAAATTGCCATTTGCAAATCAGGTTTCTGTGTTACTCATGGTATACTCCAGCATAAGCAGAAAGTAAAATAAACCTAGACTGTTTAGTTCCCAGTTACCTGCAGCAAAGTATGTGTTGCAAACCAATTGTGCTGTGCGACTCAGTGCATCACAGCTTGGTCTGATAAAACTCACAGGTTCATCTACAGCTTAGTACTTAGGTGTAGTTAAGCAAACATGCAGACTACATATATCCCAGCACGGAGATCAAATCAGTAGTTCTCCTGTGACTCAGAGCCCTGCAGGCAGTAGGATGCCAAATGAATCAGAAACTTCAGACTGGTTGGATCTTAGAGGTCTTTTCCAACCTTAATCAATCTATGGTTCTGTAAGAATATGACAGACCTGTCAGTGAACTGAGCTGGTAATTCCTGAGCTGACACTTGTATCACATTTCATGCATTATTTAGAGTAATATAGGGAGGATTCCTGCCTCCCCTGCTTGCTTTTTTTTTTTCATAATTCAGAGCATGAGATCCTGCTTGACTTCAGTCAAGAGAGCTTATATTTCATACAATTTCAGAAACAAACAAATCCATTCATGGAAAATCCGAATTTTGCCTTCCATAATAGGTTGAATCTCTCAAGATAAAAATATACCTGAATCTATTTTCAAATTTCTGATATTAGTTGTTCTTTTCTCATTACAGGAGACACCTATAACCATGTTTCGTTTGCATAAAACAAGAGTTTGCGTATCTGATTTCTCAAAAGAACTTCAGTAAGAAATTAAAATAATGGTTCTCACTGCAGCAGACTTCTCTGATGATGGTTAGCTAATTTTCGATGTTTGAGAATTTAAAAAATATTTTGACAATTAGTAGTGAAAGCTTTCAAACCAATTCCACTTCCATAAAAAGTGTCACAATTTTTTATTATGCATTCATTATCATGGATGTTTAGGTTGGCTATTAGAAGAAATTTTTTACTGTGAGGGTGATGTGATACTGAAACACGTTGCCTAAGGAAGTTGTGTATGCCCCACTCCCGGCAGTGTTCAAAGCCAGGTTGGGTAAGGCCTTTAGCAATCTGGCCTCCTGGAAGGTGTCCCTGCCCATGACAGCAGGGCTGGGATTAGATGATTTTTAAGTCTCTTCCAACTCTTGACATTCTATGATTCTAAGACTTCTTCACATGAAAAGGAATGAGCAATCTGATTTATTGCAAAGTACTGTCAGGCTTCTAAAATACTATGCTTCAGCTCTACCTTCAGTTCAATATTAAACAGTAATGAGTTTATATTCAAATACTCACATACTAAATAGGGAAGGACAAGCAAAATTTCTGGGCAAATAGGTACATACTTTATTTGGTGTGAACACAGACATCCACATACCATATACAATCCAAGATACTGTAATTTTCATCAGACAAATAGTCTGATTGATTTCAAGGCCTATACCAAAGAGCAAAGGCTGATCTTAAAGTTCTGCTTAAGCTCAGACTTACTGATTATCCCTGCTATTAAGTTCAGTAGCTTCACCACTTGGAACAATTCAGCTCAACAATGCCTTGAGCAGTCAGGCCCCATTTCAGGCCCTAAGTCAGTCTCTAATTACTAATCTCTCACTAAGTCAATTGCATACTTGCAATACATCTTCCTATGATGACCTTAACTGCATATATATGGAACTCCAATGCACATAAATGGTTACTGATGGAAAATTAATTCTCATTTCCAATTTCCCAACTTTCAACCCATTTGTTGCATTTGTTGCCCTCCTTAGTGGTAGCTGAAGGAAATTCCCTAAAATTAGACATTCAGTTCTGTTTAGTAACATCTAATATTAGCCCTGTTTCAGTATGCTGCTCAGCTATCAATGATTTTGAGGTTTTGTTTAGCAGTTGCCTGCGTTTATAAATATGCATGCCACTAGAATATGTCAAGCCAGATCTTCTGTATATTGTAAGCCTGGGACCTTCTATTACAATTTCCCTAATATGGAGAAAAATTATATTCTGTTATGCTTCTGCAGCATGAGGTCTAAAGTATTAATTCGCCTCACACTTCTTAATGTCACAAAAAATGTATGTCTTAAAACAGGAAATGTGTTTTATTAAAATCCTACAGAAATGTGCTGATGTCCTAAATCAATTCCTCTGTCCTTCAAGCTGAGAATCAAAAAAATGTAGTTGTCAACAATCATCCCAAATTCTTTTTTGTTTTCAATTTAATAAAATTGGAGGTTTCTCATTCTTATTTTCATGCTGAAATCAAAGCGTACCTCCAGCCCAGATCAGAGTGGTTTTGGATATCGGGCCCTGGATGTATGCAACTTGACTACCAAGAAGCATATCTGAATTAAAATTTCATTTTTCAACAGAGTATACATTAGTTTATTGGTGACATATGCAGTGATGCACCCAACATAGCAATTATGATTTAGTTTTATATGTTTAAAGTTACAGTAATGGGAAAAGAATCAATAGGCTCTAGCTGATATGAGATCATGTTTTACCCCTAATAGATGCCTAGAGTAAGGACTTACATACAAAAGTGAAAACTGTGAGAATAATTTATCTGAAATTCCTTTGGGGACCTTTTCCAGTCATTTAAGACAAATTGTGAGTATGTCTAAATAACACCTTCATATAAAAAAATACAATGCTTTAGAGCAATAATCCATTTTTAGATATAACCACTTGAAGTCCTTGCATACCTCACAACTACTATTTGTGAGAATATTTCCAGAGGATTAAAAACCCTGTGTTATCTTCCAAATATATATGACTGGTTTGCTCTAGGAAAAGTACGATTCAGGTATTCTGAAAACTGATTACAATCTGTCAATGTATACTGCAGGCTGAGGTTACAGTTGATGAGATTTTGTAATTTTGTAAGAGAAAATAAAACCAAACTAAATTCAAGGAAAATAAAATTCAAGGAAGCATTGGTATTGATAGGTGAAGAAGGGGTCAATGTTTTAAAATTTGAAGAATTTAGTGATAAGTAATTTTATCAGTTTTATTATACCCAGTATTAAAGTTGAACTTAAAAAGCAGGACGAGTCAATATTCTGCTAGGTCTTGCTGAAAACTTGGTTGAAGTGGAACATGTATGTACTCATAAATATGTCTTAATGACTGTGATTTCAAATGGAAAAATTAATTGGACATCATGGGACAATATCAATTCCAAATGGGGAAATAAATTAGGAGAAAAAATATGAATTAAAACAAAAGAAGTTAGACCGCCAATGATCTTTGGTTCAAAAAGTCAGTCCCCTAGAATCAAAAGCAACCACAAAACAGAATAATTCAGAAAATTATTAGCATCTTAACCCCTAGCTTTGGGGTTTGGGTTGCACAACATTTTGTTAGAATACTGTTCCAGAATTTTTCCATGTTTCCTTTATCATACATTTATCACTTTTATCAGATGACCTGGAGGAAGGGATCAAACACATCCTCACAAGTTTGCTGGTGACACTAAACTGGGGGGAGTGGCTGATCCACCTGAAGGCTCTGCTGCCATTCTAGGGGACCTTGATCAGCTGCAGGGTTGGGCAGAGAGAAACCTTATGACGTTCAACAAGGGCAAGTGTCGGGTCCTGCACCTGAGGAGGAGCAGCTCCAAGTGCCAGCACAGGCTGAGGCTGACCTCCTACAGAGCAGCCCTGTGGAGAAGGACCTGGGACTCTTGGTGGATCACAAGCTGTCCTTGAGCCGTCAGTGCCCCTGTGGCCAGGAGGGACAATGTCATCCTGAGGCGCATAGAGAAGAGCGTGGCCAGCAGGTCGAGGGAGGTGATCCTCCCCCTCTACTCAGCCCTAGTGAGGCCACATCTGGAGTGCTGTGTCCAGTTCTGGACTCCTCAGCACAAGAGAGACATGGAGCTACTGGAGAGGGTCCAGTGAAGGGCTGCAAGGATGATCAGGGGTCTGGAGCCTCTCTCTTGTGAGGAGAGACTGCAGGAGCTGGGCCTGTTTAGTCTGGAGAAGAGAAGAGTCAGAGGGGATCTCATTAATGCTTATAAATACCTCAAAGGCAGGTGACAAGGGGATGGTGCCAGACTCATTTCAGTGGTGCCCAGCAACAGAATGGGTAGCAGTGGCCATAAATTAAAATACAACTCCTATGCCAACACGAGAAAGAACTTCTTTACATGGAGAGTGGTAGAGCACTGGAACAGGCTGCCCACAGAATCTCCCCCTCTGGAGACATTCAAAACCCACCTGGAGGTGTTCCTGTGTAACCCACTTTAGCTGATACTGTTTTGCAGCAGAGTTAGACTAGATATCTCCAGAGGTCCCTTCCAAATATAACAACTATGTGATTCTTTTTATGCTATGCAAAATCCATTCATGGACAATATTTTTCTTCCTACAGGAACAGTGTCCTTTTGTTTACATTGATTTTTTTTCTCCATTTAATATTCACCCTTTCTCTCTAATACTCCACTCTATCAACCTCATACCTAGAAAGAAATTATGTCCCTAATTACTTTCAGTTTTTGTTTTATTGTTTTAACTATGTAGACATTTTAAATTTTTTTTTAAATCAGCAGAACTAAAAATCTTCATCTGTATCCATTCTGTTTTGATTTCTTTGAATTCATGTTCACTTAATTTTCAGAGAAGTTTTTCTCCCAGACTGTGTTATCCTAGGAATGGATACTAGGGATTCCTAGGTTTACTCAGTACTTCAGCAGTACTGCCAATATGAAGCATTTTACCAGTTATTTTACTTTATTTATTTTATAAGGTGCCAAAATACTCTTATGTCAATAGGATTATTTACTGTTCTGTTGAGCAGTTAAGCAGTACAAGAATTAGCTCAATTGCTACACATTTTGGTCTCCCAGAAATATTAATGAGTTTTGTTTATGCAGCAAAACTCCTGAAAACTCAAAAGTTTCAATCACAGAGGAAATCCTCCAGAGAGCTCTTTTTATAGGATACAGGAGCATAAAGTCAGACCCAACATTAAAATATGCATTTAAAGCAGAAAAAAGATTATCTTGTTAAGAACTCTTAATTATGATAAAAACAGCACATGCTTTGAAGACCCATATAACTGATCTAACCTTTAAAAACCAGCACTGATTTATCTCTCCACCACCACATTTTAATAATGAATCTCTCTGATAAATGTGCATCTTTTTAAAAAGACACATAAAGAGCCATACGTGCTTACCTTGTGTGACTTCCACCATTGATTTAATGACATCACTTACAGAAATAAAATGGATAGGACTGCAGTTTCTATATATAAATGCTGAACACTTCTTTTTTAGAGCTAGAACTGGTTTAAGATGCACTATAATGATGGAAATATATATATATTCAAAGAAACAGTACTGACCTACTATCTGCACTTTTCTTAAGCTATTTTCAGCACCTTTGCACATTTACATTTTATAAGCAGGAAAGGAACATTTCTCTACATTGCTTTATAAAAAATAGGGGCTGACTTTGGTTTCTTTCTGTCTAGAAGCATGCTTCACTGAATATAATTTCAAAGTCTAATCATTCACAGCTTGTCTTTTGGCTTGTGGCAAGGACATAGCTTAGGTCAAACTGCTTGTTTGGGGGGGCTTATTAGTAAAGCAGTATCATTTTAAAAAACAAGGTTGGAAGCAGTTCACTCTCTTGTAAAGCTCAGAAATCCTCACACAGGCCTTACAAACACATATGTATTGGTTATGTGCAAATCCAACTAAGCAGAAGAAACAAGGTGATGTTTCCCCAGGTAATAAAATGTAGATGTTCCTTATGAAGATCTACATACCTTCAATGTATTTCCCGTGAAAAAAATATTGTTCTGAAGATTGTATCCTTATCAAGTATGCTAGTCTTTTGGGGATTTCTTGCACAATATTTTAAGTAATCTTAATATTGTTATGGTCTGTTTCATATTGTATTATGTCTTTACACTGCTAACCTGCAAGCTCAAGTTATTTGACTAAGTAAATGAAGCCTTTCAGGCAGCAATGTGACTGGACTAAAATCCAATCAGATAATCACTGTAATCATAGAAGGTCAACTGAGGTCAAAGATAGCTCACATACAGTGGAGGAATAGAAGAGGCTACAGAAGTATCACAGCAGCAGGTGATTACCTCCAATTCAGGTGCTGATGAATTTCTCATCAACTAACACAAAGCCTACATGTAAATAGCATGATACAAAGAATAACCCTAGAGGTGATCCAGTTTGAAATTCTGAATATGATTTTAAAAAGCACATACACCAAAAACAAACTAACAGCATAAATCAATGAATCAAATAATTAATTAAGTGTATGAGGGCATGATACAAAAATGGCTTATCTAGTAGATGAGAACCCATAGACAAAAATTCTACTCTATTTCAATGTGGCTCTTGGTGCACAAAAAGAAAAAGAAAGCTAAAATTACAGAACAAGAAACTTAGATATAGATAATTAAGAAAAGTGGAAACTGTCCTTCACTTGATAATCATACTTGTAGCAGTGCTACCACTTCATGAGTTAAAGACAGAAAAATACATCATGAAGCTTAGCTGAATATCATAATGAAACTAATTAAGAGTATCATTGAAAGATTAAAACCAGGTAAGAAACAGAGCATCAATTTCCCTACAAGATATATAATGTAAACAAAATGCTGGTAAAGAACTTTGAAAGATGTATCAAAATGAAGAATTAGGATTATTATGACATGCTAAGTTAAAAAAACCCAAAACAGAAGTAGATATAGCATTATTGATAAATATGAAAAATATGTCTAAACTAAAATGTAAGCATGAAATTTTAAAACAGTATTAGTATGAATAAGCCTAGACTTCTGAACTGCTTTTAAATCAGATTAGGATGGTGAAAAAGAAACAAACCCTGGATTATGTTCACTGCAAGATTAATTCACTTTGTCATATTATTTATATCTGCACACATGTTTAAGATTATCCTGTAACCCTGAAGAGTCAGAAAATAATTTAAACAAAGATATTAATTTTAAGCATCATTCTTACTTGCTTGTTTTCAGACACAGGTGTGATGTTCAGACTCTTATTAGACCTATACATAGGCATGTCCTATCCCTATTTATCTCCGACTCTCAAATTGTATTCACAAAGACAGGACAAAACATTCACCCAATGTATTCTTAATATGTTTCTGTGTAGCCAGTACTTTGTATGGGTGATGACATAAAATCTGAGAAAATGGATGCTTGAACCACCATTTTTCTGGGTAAAATCTTTTATTATCTCAAAGACATACAACAAATCAGGGATTCCCTGACAGAACTATTAGGTGCAGGAAAAAGGAAATGTTTATATATAGTCAGCTTAATATGCACAATTTGCATAATGTTATAAAAGATAAGGGAAATAAAATTACCATTTCAGAGGAAAATAATTCTTTAAAAGGTGGTAATATAAATTAAACCTCAATAAAAAGCTGCAGTGGATCAGCAGTTATTGCTGTCCTTTCTTCTTCCTTTGGAAACGAAACAATTGCAAGACAACAAATCAGACAAAAGAATTCTATTTCTCTTTACAAGCAATGGATGGATTTGATCTAAATCATTGAATAATGTGAGATTAAGTGGTCAGAATATCTGAGAGGAAATAGTCATTCCCATCACAAATCTTATGCAAAATGCAATATTCATATAGATGATACAATTCTGATATAAAACCTGCCAGCTCTTTTTCTCTCTTAAAAAGGAGAGGAGGAATCTGTAGATTTTCCAAAGATGAAAGAGAATTCAGGAAGACACAAAACATTTCAAAAATAAAAAGAAAAGATAAGTATTTCAAAACGCTTGACCTACTGTGAAAATGTAGGAAATAAAGAGGTATAAAAAGAGATTGTGGGATATGTCAACAATGAAATAAAAAATTAAGATGAAAGGTTATTAAGAAGAGGACAGACTGTTCACTGAAAAGTGAAAAAA